>VZRH01000853.1:188793-228737 GCA_013397555.1 Urocynchramus pylzowi
GGTGTCTGCCCCTCCTCTTCCCCTCACAAGAAGTTGTTACTGCAATGAGGTTTTTCCTCAGTCTCCTCCAGGCTGAACAGAGTAAGTGACCTCAGCCATTCCTCATACGCCTTCCTCTCAAGGCCCATCACCATCTTCGTTCCCCTGTGCCTGATGTCCCTCAGGACACCGCTGGCCCTCCTGGCTCCCAGGGCACAGCTGTCTCATGTTGAGCTTGCCATCAACCAGGACTTCCAGATCCCTTTCCATGGCACTGCTTTCCAGTGTCTCGTTCCCCAGTCTGCATGTACCATGCCAAAAGGGTTGCCCCATCCCTGGGGCACCAGACCTGCACTGCAGGGGGTATTTGCAACTGGTCACTACAGAACTGACTACTACAAAAATAATGTTCCCCAGACACTGGTGAGAGTCACAACACATTGGGGTTCACATGTTCCTCCATCCCCACTGAAGGCCCATACAAGTGCTTTCTAATAGGTGTGCACTTGTCATCTTGCAGGAAAGCTCTGCTCCCTGTTTTTCCACACAGCAACATCATCTGTGAACACCTGGACATGGGTAGATATGCTGAGTGCCAGGCAGCTGATCCTCCATGACACGTACTGGGAATTGCCTGTCTCCACCACATACCCTGGCCACTCTCTTCCCCTCTATGCATGAGCCATAGGTCAAGGCTGACTGACATGTCACCTGCTGACATGTGGGTCAAGCAACAAGTAAAGCACAGGAGGGTACAAAAATGTCAGGTATGTTGACCAATGGAGGTTGGTTTTCAAGCGATGCTCACTGCTCTACAGGTCTCAGTGGCCCACACTTCAGTAGTCAGTAAAGAGGCAAAGGAAGCTGTCTAGCAATAGTATCACTGTGGCCTAGGCAGAGACATTTTCACAGAACATGTTAGGTCAGGAGGGAATGAGCCAGCACAGGGGCAAAACATGAAGAAATGTCATCTCACATGCATTGCTCACTTTCTGAAAAAAAAAAAAAACCCCCAAAAAACTAACTTTTTTTTTGCTTGGGTCTGAGCTCCTGCAGCTAAAATAGCAGTTGGGTGAGCCAGGGCTCCACCATAGTCAGCTGCAAGCTGCATCTCTGAGGTGATGCAGGCATTGCATTTGCAAAGCTGCTAGCTGTCTCCTCTGCCTGTTTGCCCTCCTCAGGAACCACCTCCCACAAAGCCCACCAGGGCAACAGGCCTTCATTGCACCTGTCCTTCCAGCTTATGGCTGTTCTGCTGCAGTGGGGTGGAGTCAAATTCCAGAGGGCAAGAGGGAGGCAAAGCCACCTGCAATGCAATCAAGCGACTGCTGCGGGAAGCAGCCAGGCAGCAAAGGAAGGATGATTTACTGACACAAGCTAAGCCAATATAAACACTTATGATACAGGTGCCTGTGCTCTCAGGTATTGCCTGACTTAATTCAATTGTTTTGTAAACCGATTTAGTTCAATCTGTATAAAACTGGTGTTTAAACAAGCCCAAACAGTGGTTAAAATGTTGTTAATAAAACATATCACCATAAAACAAATATATATTACGAAGGCTTCCTTTTTGCTGACTGTTCCTTTCTCACTCTCTTTCTTTTTCCCTCTGTTCTTTTCTTTAGAGGTTGTACATTCTGCTGTGCCATGACTGTCTCTTTCTTTCTGTATTGTACAAAAATAGGGTTGTCTCCATTCAAAAGTCTGCAAGTCCACCTCTAGCATTTCTTAGTGTTGTGTAAAGTTGAGCTGGGGAGACATTTATTTATTTTTATATAACCTTCAATAAGATTCAACCCTGAGCAATATTTTTAAGCAGATTTTAAGCAAAGTAGTTTATTCTGGATCCAGCCTGACCCTTTTCATTCTTTCAAAACTGACCTATCTTACAGTTGGGAGTTATTTAATCACTCTGAAAAGATGTTCCCATTTTTCTTGTTTTCAGCAAGGTCACTTTTTTAGCAATGTTAGTAATTTTTTTGGTATTTTTAAGTCCTATTCCAAAATCACCCAAATCAAAATCTATCTGTGTCCAAAATTAACTTTCAAAATACCAGTATCTTCTCTCAAACTTGGCCCAAATGCCCAATTAGTTTGGTCTCCTCCACCAAAAACCCTTCATTTTTTAAACAAATGCATGACAGAGTTATAAAAAAATAGAAAGACCAGATTACTGTACCTTCAGTAGAAATCAATAACAATAAGACTAGCATAAGTCAACTTTTTCTTAGACACATCTCTTTTTGTGGTCTTTGATTCGTTCAGAAGAGAAATTTTGGCCAAATGCTTCCAGCATCCAGCTGTTTGCACACCTGCATGATGCACTGCAGCAATTGCTCCCTTGGGGAGGCAGGTGAGGGGTGGCTGGAGCAGCCACACTAAGCAGCAGGAATTGTCACTGATGTAAATGAAGAAAAAAGGGACACATTTGGAAAAAAGGCAGCAGGGGGTATGGGAGATGGCAAACTTCATGTATCAGTTGGGCAGCTCTGAAGGAGTTAGGAGGGATATACGGAAGCAAGTTGGGCTGGGACTGGTCTGTGGGAGGGATAGGAGGCAGCCTCTGGACCAGTAGGGAAGCAGGAACCAGTTAATCTCTGAGACAGCAGTGTGAGAGCTATGGGCTCTGGAATGAAAGGGGCCAGAATGCTGAGTTGGGCTCAGTGGCTGGAGGATGCACCCCTAAGTGGAACTCTAGCCTGGTGGGCACCCAGTGTCTGCTACTACTACAGTCAAACTGCACCCAGAGGCAGCTGCCCTCTTGTCCATGGCTGCCCAGAGAGCAGCCTGCCTTCCTACCCGTGCCACACAGCTCTGCTGATCTGTGCCCTAGAAGCCAGGCAGCCATGGAGAGCGGCCGCACAGCATGTCAGTACCTCAGAGGAGCCCAGCCAAGCCCCCACAGCCTCACATTGCTGCTGTCTGAGGAGCCCAGACCCTCCCCTGAGAAAAATGGTGTGCATACAAAATCTCATGGGAGAGCTTGTCACCCACGCTCTCCCATCTGTCCCAAATTCTTGCTCTTTATCAGTCCTGTAACCCCTTTCCACCGCAAGACAAAGCTGCAGACTGGCTGGTGTGCCAGCACAGGGGTTGGCTCCTAAAGGCTGTGTTAGGAAGGGAACTCTGCTCCAAAGGACACATTCAGAGTAAGCCCTGTGTACATTTGGCAGGGATCATAATCCACAACCACCCAGCCTGGTGACATTGCTGGAGGCCTCAAGAGGAGACAGTCCAAGCCAGGATTTGTGATTGTTTACCTTGACATCCATTTGGATACACTCCAAGTGTAGACAAGGGATTTAGATGCCCAGATTATTTGCCCTCATGGCAGCAATGCACAAATACAACTACTAGGAAGATTAGAGATATTCCATCTGCTTAAATTGCTCCCTTTTCCTGCCAGCTCTGATAACCATGATGATGGGGATTTAAACCCCAGTGCTACTAACTGTGACTGGCACCAGTGTGATGATTATATTTCCCATGGGACCACCCTCCCAGTTGTGTGCAATCCATCTCTGCTCATCTCATCACAGCAGTAGTCTCATCTCTGCTTGTAGAGCCCCACTCCACATCCCCCATCAACAATCCCCAACAGCTCCTGGGCAAGGCACTTGATAAAACTGCAACAGAAAGATGGCTCTTGCCTCTTTATTTGGCTGTTTAAGCAAACGGAGGTAGTACAGACCATGAGAAAAAACAGCAGACAACAGAAGGAATTAGAGGAATTGTAGATCTTAGTTGTCTTCGCACGATTGCATGTTCTTATGCTAGTTTTATTCATACTTTGAAATGTCACCTCTTTGGGCCGTGGCCAAAAATATTAAGTCGCAGTCCACAGTGGAAAAATAGAGGCTTCAACTAAAAGTATCTTTACTAAGCTTGAACTAAACCATTTGTTATCAGTAATTGCTACAAAATAAGAGGCACTGTTCAGCCCTGCATCTTTGGAAAGAAATGCTAGAAGTAATTATGAGTTTAGAGTGCAATTGCATAATGGTTTAATCTCAAGTGCTTCCCTTGGTGGTACACAATTCTGTTGTTAAGCTGTGAACTCAGAGTGTATTTTAGCACACTGTATCATTTGGACCTGGAGAGTAAAGTCTTCCACTACTTTGAATGCTCAGTGTTGTGGTTCTGTTCCCCAGAAGGAAGGCACCTCCCAAAGCACACCCTTGCCTTGCGAACAACATTTTCCACGGATTCTTGGGGATTTCCACCAACTCTGAATCCATTAGAACCTTTTTTTAGCAAAAGTTAGGGGTCTCCTAAACAAAGAAAGAGACAGCTCAACCTGACTCTTGTTTGAGAGTGCAGATTAGGAAACAGAAGAGACTAATCCCCCTGAGAGGAAGCCACATTTGTTTTGCAATCTTAAGCCTTCCAGTGCACACACTGGGGTCCTGTAATCTTCCCCTCTGACCCTTCTCCTGGAGTGGGGCAATTGCAGTAGATTATGGAAGTCAGTGATGGTGGTTGATGACTGATTTTAGAGCCTGTGTTCCCAAACTACCAAAGAGGAACAATTTGATTCATAGGAAACCCCTCCTTTTACTTTTCTCTTTCTGTAGCAGGCCCAACACTCATTAAAATTGGTTGTTGATTATCTGCTCTCTTGTCATCCCACCTCGTTATCTCAGCTATGAAATGCAGCTCTTCTTATTCCTGGCAGTCAAATGCAGTAAACCTGAGCATTCTCTCAGGTTTTTGTGTGTCCTAGCTTAACCTTTTGGAGGGTCAGAGGATGCCTTCAGAGCCATCCAAACCCCTGCTGCCTTCAAATAAATTGCCTTTTTCTGTTGTTTTTTTAACCATCTAGAACACACTGTTTGCCTTCTAGGACTGACAGTTATTCCCACACACTCAAAAGCAACAAAACACAAACAGACTACGTCCTTTGTAGTCAGCTTTAGCACATAGGGGCAGAGGTACCCAAAGCTGTCCTTCTGGAGGGAAAGAGTGGAGGGAAGCTGTGACTGGTGAGTGTGCTCATAATAATTTTTATCTGAAATGCAGCCCACAAGTTCTGAGGGGAAGTAACATGGTGGCCACCAATAGAAGACCTTTTGCTAGGCTTTTCAAAAGGTTTTCACAAGCTGCAAGTCACCTGTGGACTGCAAGGGAGGAGCTGCAGTGGGACACACATTGTTTAGAGTGAGCTGTAGGACATGAAGGGAAACAGGCAGCTGCACAGCATAGTGAGGATCATCACCTCAGAGCTTGGCTGCTCCTAGATCTCTTCTTTCATCTGTTATGCAATTCAATAACCAAGACTTCAATATGCAAGTGCAACCCAGTGCTATGCAATGAAGCAAGCAGGCTGTGGTTGTAGGTTTCACAGCAGAGACTGCAAGGCATTGAATCTGCAGAGACGAAAATCATTGCTGTGAAAGCATATTTCATCACTTTCTTCCCATGAGTGGAAAAGCTCACACCTCCTTCCTTCTCACCCCCAATACCCCAAAAGACATTCAGCTGCATTGTGTAACAGGGAAAAACTTCATCTGCAAGACAGGTCCGCGGCAGCAGGACTTCTCCCTTGCCCTGGGGGGGAGCTTTTGGGCACAGGCAAAGGAGCTTTGTATCACACTAAGTAAATTGCTGATTGGGAGTTAGATTGTCACAGAAAGCCATTAAATAACAGGGACAATGAGTAAGAGGAAAGGATGGCAAAGAGTCAGTTTAGATGAAAGAGCAATTTTGTGAGTTGTTTTTTGTTTGGGTTTTGAAGAATAAGAGCATTACACTTCCAGCATATGATGCACAGTAAATGCTGAAGGGCCAAGCAGAGCAAAAAAAGGGAAAAGGCCCTGAAAAACTTCAACACATTATTGAAATACGAGAAGGAAAAGGTTTTGTTTCCATGGCAACATATCCTATGGTGCTTCTGCTGGAGCAATCTACCAGAGAAAGAGGACTTTCCTGGTTAGGTATGCCAGTGAAGTGAAAGATAATTACGGAGACCCCTTTCCTCAATTGGGTGCATTTGCAAATTTTCTACTTGGTGTGTGTAAGTGCTCTGATGTTACAGAGCTCCTGGAAATGGATGTTGCCATAGATGACAGAATGAGCTCCAAGGAAAGTGTAGGTACCTGTTGCAGACCAAGTGTCTGTGAAGGTTTGGGTTTTGTGGGTTTTTGCCTTTTCATGATGTTGCCTTGCTGAATGAATATGGCCTGCAACAGAACTTAAGGGTTAAAATCGTTCTTAAATGTGGATTTTGGAATAAGAAGTTGAAGTTTTTCATCCAAGACAAGAGGACTTTGTTTCCAACTGTCACCTCCTATTTCTCACATACATGAATGTCAAAGCTGAGGTGCTCCATGCCAGCTGTTTTACCGCAGCAGCATGGATGAAAGAATTAAAGAGAAAAAAAAAAGGAATATGAAACAGGAGAGGGAACCAAAGAGATACAGAAAATACTGATATGAGAAGAACAGGAACAGGACTCCAAACCCTATTGCAATGAGCATCACTGGATCATCACTTACTAAAAATGATGAGCTATAATACTAAAACTGTCTGTCTGTGCTATGGTAATGCTCAGGAGCACAAAGAGAGGCAGTTATGTGTTTTGTAAGCCAAGTGGATAAGAGAAAGATTTCGGTATCTGTATTTTGCAGAGGGAAGGCTAGAATGAATTGCAGAAGGTTAAAATACCTTGTCTAAAGTTGCAATGAAAGTTTGTGATAGAAGTGGTTGAACCTATAGCTCCTGACCTCCATCCAGATGTCTAATGATATAAGTATCTTCAGAGTAATATCTCCAGGTGTTCATTGAAGAATTCTGCAGATGCAGCTCAGCTGCTGAGACCTAACATAATCATACAGATGGAATAAGTAAAGTCAGCACAACAGCTCCATGGTCATGGGAACACAACAGACACTCCTATGTCCACCATGGTTTCAGCAAAGACATTTTCTTCCCCAACTAGAACCAGCACTAACTAAAAAAAAATTTTAAAAACCCACACACACAAAAAAAAACCCAAAAAACAACCACCAAACAAACCAAAATCACAAACAAACAAACAAAAACCAACCAAGCATCCTTCAGCCATAATAGCCTATCACACAGAGGAAGCAGGAGAGCATTTATCAGCTGGAAGGAAGATATTGCTACGGTGATTAGCTACACTGAACTCACATAGGGCAGCAACAACCACCCTGTCCTGTATTTTAAGGACCAGACTATGAAAGGACATGCTATGGAAAATTTCTATTGGGTGGGTCTGTCTGGTGTCCTTCCTTCTCATTTTGACTCTGACTAACTTTTGGGAAAATAAATATGGAATGGAGTAAGAATATTGGAGTGTGCCAATAGCTAGAGAAAACAAGTACCCGTGCTCTCAGATTCTGATGCCAGGATCAGCAGCAGGGAAACAGGTTACAAAACTGTGCTCCGAGTGAGCAATCTTAGCACCTCTGGATCCTGAAGGGAAAAATGTACATAAGTGCTAGGCATGGAAAGCAGTACCCTTTCTTCACTCCAGGGAAGGAGCTGGCAGTAAATGCCAATCACAGCCTGAAGCTGGCAAAGCAGTAACAGAAAGCAGACCAGAGACCGATGGCCATAGACAACATCCTCCCATCACTCTCTGCAGTTTTGCTTTGCAATGCTTTCCCTCCTCAGTGCTACAGACTGGCCTCCAGCCCTTCTTTCATCCCACCTGATCCAATGCCACTGGCAGTGACAACCATAACTGCTGAACTCACATTGCATTTTGTCTATTGTGTTTTCATGTTCTGCTCCAGTCATCTATCATGGACTTCTCTTGTACACTCCTGGGACACACAGGATTTATGTATCTACATCTGTGCATCCATGAGGATCTGGCCTTCCCTAGCCTGATGTCACTACAGTCATAAGGATAACATCACATTAACAAAGAGGTAGATTTCTTTCTTTGATCAGGCTTCAGAAAAGCAGGGTGGCCATTTCAGAAGAAGGGAATTGGATTTTGAGCCAAGCATGTCTTTTTTATGAAGAGTACTCTTGCAGTACTCTTCATACAGAGAAAATCTTCAGGGTTTTTCTACAGGACTTCTATGCAGCTCTGCAGAGCTGCCAGAAGGTGGTCCTGGAGAAGCATTTTCAGCAGCCCTTGGAAGGCTACAGGAGGGCTACAGTGACAGAGGGACGCTCACAGCAAGTCAGAGTGCAGGTCTCTAGGCATGCACACTTGACAAGTGTGACAGGATTGAATGTCCCACAAGCAGCACAAAGAGCCTGTAAGTGATCAGCCTCTCTGCCTACTTACAGCTCAGATCTCTTGTGCTAGGAGACAGGTATACCATCCTAGGTGTAGGTATCTTGTCCTCCTGGGCTCAAATTAGGGAGTTCACAGGTTGGAGTTCAACATGTAGGACTCTGGAGGGGCAAAGCAGCAGCTGGAAAAGGTCTGAGGAGAGATGGAGCATGACTCTCCTGTGAACACCTGCACAGCATGGAGTCTCTCCCAGCCCAGCACTGAGGGCATCCCAGCTGGCTGGCTTCAAGACAACATGGCACTGTAAATCTCATCTATCCAGTACTAAATTACCCCTTTCTATTGCTCCCTTTCCCTGCAAACCTTTGAGAAGCACAAGGACTATCTGAATATCTGGAGGCTTTATGTACCTCATAGGCTTCTCAGAATACAGAATGGGTTCTCTAGGTCCATCTCATGCTAGAGATGCCCCTTGCACTGGAGAAGCACCAGGAGTGGGAGTCAGTGTGCAGCCTTGCACACAGCCTGCCATAGGGGAAATAGGTTTTTCATCAGTTCCTCTTTGCTAGAGGAGCTGCACCCAGCCTGTGATCATCTCTCTCTCCCAGTACAAGCTGGTAAATAGGCAGAGAGCTCAGTGCCTTCTCCCTATTGTGAGAACACCCCATCCACAGCTGTGCACCTAGGTAAAGTGCCAACAAATTATGGAGGCGAGGCAGAAAATCATTCCTACAGTTCCATTTGCAAGATAAATTATAGCATCTGCTTCTGAATTCAAACGAGAGCAATGCTGCAGCCTTTCTAACCTGCTGCTCCTGCTGCACAGTCGTCACCATTTTCTGGCTGTTCTGGGAGCTTCTGTGAAAGGGAAACACATTAACAGACCTCAGACAACTATTAGCAGGTGCTTGTCTGGATTGCAATAGAGATCATGACTTGAGTGGTTGTCCACAGCCTCAGAAAAATGGTCAAGGTCTGAAATAAGATGACAGAGATGGTAGATCTGCTCTCACCTAGCAGTGCTGAAGGATCAGCAGTCAGGTGTGGGAAGCAAAACAGGAAACCATAGTCCCTCCGGTCTCCCATTAGCAAGCATAGTAGAAATGGTACTAGTGTGCCAAGGAAAAGTGACTCAAATGTGTTTTGCCTGTGTCATATCCTCAAGCTGGGAAATCCTCTGTGTGTACCTGACATACATTGCCGGAATGCACCAGGCATTTAAGTCCCTTAAGTCCCAAAATCTTTGTCAACATTTTGATGTGGGATGGGATTAGGTTATGGTTTGCCTATACGTGGCTGACAGAGGCACAGACTAGCATATCTCCTTTGCAGTATATGCCTGTCTCTTGCTCTTTCTCCTGTACTCTCCTTCCCAGTAACACAGCTGCTAATTCACTGTGAAACCTGAGTTTATCACCTACAACTGGACCCCTGTTCCTGCTGGAAAAATGTAGGGAACAAGATGCTAATCCCCTATTATCCCTATTCATAGGGATAATAATCCCCAGGGTATGTGCCTGATGAGCTGGTCAGCTGATGTCTCTCAGAAGATAGACAAGTGGAGAATCAATCCAGCCTTCCATGGTAAATACACTTTCAGAATCTGACACCTCTGCTCTGATTTGGTTGTCTCTAAGAGTAGTATGAATTATACTTTGCAGTTCCCCATGTCTGTGTCTTGGCCACTGGAGTTACAGAAGGTGTGTCCCCCCCTTTCCTCAGCAAATGATTGGATTAACCTCTCTGATGCACAAGGATGATACAAGAACTGCCATGTGGGTTGAGGCATGTTGTGATAAGTCGTGGTTCACACCAGGCTTTCAGTTGTGCCTGAGCCACTCTGGCAGAGCTGCCCAGTGCTGGCCCTCTCATGGTCAGTGTCTCCTGCCAGGAAGGAGTAGAGAGACAGCAGCCAGCGCTGCCATGCTGCAGGGCACTCCTCGTGGCACTCCTGCTGCCACTGGCCTTCCCTCCAAGAGCCCATCTGCTCATCTTCCTCCCTCCCTCTCATCTTATGCAAAGCAGCTCATTAGTCCGATTAGCAGCCAAGCACCATTTCTGATTGTTCATCAGTGATTCCTTTGTTGCCCTCCATCACTCCTGTTGAGACTCATTAGTGCTGCTAGGAAGCAGAGCAGCTCTTGGGATATTTATAGGAAGGGTGGGGTGTTCTTTAGGCTTTATTGCTGTCTAATATCCCTTCTCCACTCACGACCTCTTCCCTTACCCCAGCCCTCCCTCACAAGCCTTCTCTTACTATGGAGCTTATTCAGAGGGCACACAGAGACAGGAAAGGACTAGTCTGATGGTCTTTAGTCAGGGAAATGAGAAAGACAAGCTGGAGGTATGCAGAGGCTCAGTCCTGGGTCAGGAATGTACAAACCTAGATAGGAGAGGGTATCTGGAGTTGAGTCTGTGCCCCTGTGCAAACACCCATCAGGTGGGGTATCTGTAGCAGCCCATAAATGAATCCAAATGGATCATCATGTGCACACAGCATTGTTGGGGAGGTATATACCCCAGCTACAAGCACAGCTTGAGCATGCAGCTCCTGTGTCAGGGGTTGGGTGTGAATGTCTTTCCAGGCGGGACACCCACTTCTCTGCCTGTAAGCCAATGGAGAGCTGTACCATGCTCCCAACAGCTCCAGAGGGAGCAACTGCCTTGGTTACTTATAAAAATATTCTTTCATGCAGCACTTAATTATGGAAGCAACTAGACAAAGACTAATCATTCATTCTAATACAGGGGAGAATAATCATTCTGACAGCAGGAGATACTTGGCTTCTTTGTGAGGAGAGCAGAGTGTGAGGAGGAGGAGGAGGCTGAAGAAAAACTACAGGACAGGGAAATGAGGAGAAAGGAGGAACAAAATCCTAAATCAGTTACCCAGTACAGACATCTTTATGACTTCATAAATGGAATACGCTTAGTGCTTAGATCTTTCCCAGCATCACGAGGACACCTCTCTCTAGTCCAAGCCTGAGGCCTTGATCATGCCAGAAGTCAAACCGGGTGACATTTTAATATCACTTTTCATCTCAAGATTGCATCTTCCTTCCAAAGGGTCCCAAAGTGTTTTTATAACCTTTCCAGGCACATAATTCATGTCTTGTGGTACTGAAATAGAGTATGTTCCTGAGAAGAATAAGCCACCTCCACCACTGTGCAGGGATTTTGGACAGAAATCAGTGACAGCTTCTGTGTCCCTCTTAAACCATGGGGTGTGCTTGTGCATGTGTGTGAGGAGGGGGATTTCGAGGCAGCAGAATGGAATTGCAGAGTATGGAAGCTGGCCAGGAGCTCTAGCCAAATCCTCAGCTAATACGTAGGTTAGCCCTGGGAAGCTCTAAGAAACAGCTCTGGTGATCCAGAGTGTGACAATCCTCTGCCTTCCTGGTGGGTCACACCTCTGCAAGTGGCCAGACTTCTGCATGACTGGGGATGGCTCTTAAAGATTTCAAGCCATGGTCCTAATATGGGTAGTCGGTCCTGATTAATCACCAAAAAATATGGTATTAATCCAAATGTCTTGGACAAAATCCAGGTTTGGCAAATTGCATCACACACTTCTACATTCCCCCTTTTGGGCTTCAAACAAGTCCAATGACTTTTCGCTTCAGAGCAGTGCCTTGCTGAGAACAGAGATGGCTCTGTTCCACTCTACTTCTCCCACAGTCCCTGAGTGTCTGCTCCAAACCCACAGCTGGTATGGGTGAAATGGATCCCCTATTCAAGACAGTGCACCTATCAGGCTGTGTTATGCCCAGTGCTGTTCTACACTGTGGTTGGTGAAACACTGCCCTATACTGCCCACTGTGATGAGTCTTCCTTACTCCCCACCAGGGTTGCTGCTAGCTGACAGACATGAGGCAGGGTTGGCCTTCACTCTCTGGGAAGTGCTGCTCTGCTTTGTCCAGAAGATCTCACAGGAAATCAGCATCCTGGACACATTATGAGCAAGAGTCATGTGAGGATTAAACAGAGCCCTCTATCCCATAAATCTGTCAGAAACTGACCCTTCCCTTCCTCAGCCAGCGGACGGCTACAGTGCAGCCCAAAGCTGTTGGGGAACATCTGCACTCCTACACAAACAGAGCTCTCTGGCTCCCTTAGTAGCAGGAGCAGAGCTTTCCCTGCCCTCTGCAGCTGCAGGCCATCATGCATACAGCATGAAGTTTGTATCTCCTCTGCCTTCCTCACTGCTGTATCTCTCCACTTCCAGCTAATTTAATTGACTGCTCTGGTTATGAAGAATCATGGTGCCTAGGCACCAAGAGTAATACTTAGCAATGATATTACCATTTTCGCATCCCAAGGCTGTGCAAACATTAACTAACGCTAGCTCTAATTAGCTGCAACTCACTGGAAAGTAGGTAAGCTTGATATTAACCCCATTTTTATAGCTGGTGACACTAAGACTCAGAAGGATCAAGTTACTTGTCACTGCTATGGAGGTGAGTTCAGTTAAAGTACCAGGATAAAAATGGGCAAATAAGTTTTCCAGGCTGTTTCACCATTCTGAGGGGTATTCTGGCCTCCCAGACAGTGTGCATTTGACCCAGACATACCTCAGGAGCTGAGCACAGGATGCCTCAGTCCTGCCATGCCACAAGTCCCCCCACAAGCACGTGTGCTATGCTCAACCAGCTGAGAACCCCTCCCCTGTCTGGTGGGGTCCTCATGTGCTGTCATGTCCCCTAGAGCACCCAACTGGCAAATGCAATGCCACCAGGGCCCAAGGAGGTTTCCCAAAGCCATAGTCGTGCAGCACAGTATAGCAGAGACTTTCCCTTTCTCCCATTTTGTCACCTGAAAGTTGTTGAATGAAATGGCAAAAGACTGCTCTGACAGTGCGAGAAGCTGTATTATGAGTGGAAAATGATGCTCTGAAGTCCTGCCATGGTCCAGTTAGCAAATGCTGGAGAATAAATTCAGTTTCTAAATGCTACAATTCTTTCTAAACAGAGTATGACTCTTGTGAAGGGACATTTTATTTTTAGATATTTTGTTCTTCTCCTCTAAAATCCAAAGTTGTCTAGAATTAGCTTTTCACACTTAGGAAAAGAGTCAGGGAAGTCCTTCCTTCTTCCTCCATTCTTGTTCCTCTGCCTCACAGCAGACCTTTCAGCAAGGTCATGAGAACTACTGTGTGTTGGACACTGCAAGATTGTTTGAAGAGAGGTTCCCCATGAGACAACTGCTAACTCGTGCAATTAGTTTGTCTCAAAATTCCCCAAAGCCACTTCTATTAGCAGTAGCCCTCACCTTCACACTTCCCTGATTCACCACATCATGCTGCTGTAGTTTCCTGCCCAGAGGTGGCTGCATATTCCTTGAGGATGCATCCACTCATGCTCCCTTCACTGCATTGCTTGGAGGGGAGCCTGAGCTTTGAGCTGAGCTGTCCCTATATTTGCAGCAGAAGAAGTTAGGGTCTCTCTCTTACACACACCCTGTGAAAGTTTCCCTGATTAGTGTTGCATTTATAAGGACAGAAAGGTTGGGAAAACATCACAGTTAAAGTGATTGGTGAAAATACCTTTGTCCAATGCAAGGAATGGATAGGAAAAGAGGTCGAGGATAGCACTGGCTGAAGGTGTTTATTCCTGAGTGGAACAGGATACCACTGTGCAGTCCTCTTCCTTTGTACCATTTTGCTACCATATAAAATCCAGATGCATGCAGCTCTGGGATATGGTAGGCAGTTTTGGACCCTGCTTCACAGGAGGGCAGCGTGGAGTCAGAGAAGGCATGGAGAAGAGCAGCAGGCCAAGGGTTGGGGGAACCACTGTGGAAGGAGAGGGCAAAATGGCTGTGTCGTTACTTTGAGAGGAAAATACTAGGAATCTTTACAGACTCCCCAAGTCTGGTAGGTGAGGTGACAACAGAGCTGCTGCTCACCAACTGCCACGGTGCTGGTGGGGTACGCAGTGAAGGCAGGTGTCCAGTCCCAGCAAACAGCCACCACCTCCAACCCAGTCACACCTCAGTGTACACAGTGGGCAGGCAGCAGAACAGGCAGGATCCAGGCACCCTTCAAGCACTGACTCCTTTTTACAGCCACCAAACTGCTCCAGTGTTAGCTACAGTTGTAGCCTCACACAGCAGGACTTGCGCTTGAAAGCCAACAGAGCTGTGGCTGAGCAGGAGGAAGAAAGGAGCCATTTCACATTCAGGTGGTGTCCCCACTCTCTCTGTGAAAATGGGGTGGGGGGAAAGGTGTGTAGGGACTTCAGATATTGCTGTTACCCAGGCACCCTGAGGTGCTTAAGGACAGAAGGAAGGATGAAATTGCAGTCACTTCCAGTGTCCCTGGGAAGATGAGCCTTTTGGATCCTGCCAGTAGCCACAAGCCACCTGACAACTGAGATGAAGGCTTTGCTTGTTGCTACTGCACGAGCCCAACCCTTCTTTCCTCACTAAATATATTCAATAAGCAGTGCTCAATCTGACAGATGTCTTGCAGCTCACACATGAGTTAGAGCCAGAATTTACAGGGAAATGAAGACAAAGAAGGATTTATATAATCTGTAGAGTTTCTCTCCATTCACAGCCTGTCTTTTTAATATTCCCTGCACACCTTCCCCTCAGGACTACAGCCCTGCATCAGGGTTTGTTCATTCAACATAGTATGTATAGTCTTTGATGGCAGAAAACATCATATGTAGGAACAGGTGGTAGAGAAAGAAAGAAGCAGAGGAGGGGAGAAAATTATCCCTCCTTCAGTTTCATTCTTTATGGAGAGGAAAGCAGTGTCAAATTGAGGAGCTTTAAGAATTAATTTAACCACAGGCTTCGGAGCACACTCACCTACCTTCACAAAGCTGCGTGTGAATATTCTGCATTTCTTTTGCAGAGCGTCTTTCAGGGCTTAGCTCACACGACTCCTTTGCTAGGAACTGAAGTGCTCTGCTCTTGCACAAATCTCAACTAATGCAGCAGACTTGAATGAGAGACCTTATCAGGGGAGATGATTTTATTCTAAACCCCTGATTTCATTCACACTCATTCGTTCATGTCTGCATCTTCTCAGGCACCAACAGGTTTGTGCCAGTGTGCTCCAGCTAGGACTCCTTTCAAAGACGGGGGGCAGGGGACATGATATAATGTGTCACCACACCTCTAGAGTTCGTCTCAGGCAGATGGCCAGGCTGGGTTTGGATCTGTCTTTTGTTCACTTTAAGAATTCACAGTGATTGTGATCTCTTGTCTCCTCACCTGGTTCCACCTTTCAGAATTATTAGGAAAGATTCTCTTTAGTTGCCTTACCTGTATATCTTTAATGGTTCGAGGCTTGTCCTTTATCTTACCTCTTAATGGCTTCAGTCTGTCTTCTGCGTCATTCCCAGTCTGGGTGTTTTGAGAAGCTGCAAGATGTGGTGTGATCTTGATGATCTTCTAGCTTAGGTGTGATCAACAGCTGTCATTCCTGTTCTTCTGCAATGTCCTCTGGTGCTGTTCATGCCAATCCATTCAACTCTCAATGTTTCTGTTAGATCTCTACGGTATCTCTGGCTGAGGCATAGTCACAGCCCACACACCTTCCATCACTATGCCTGGAGGATCCTATCATAGAAGACAGACATTTTAAATGCAGGGCATATTTAGCTGAAATAAAGCTACTTCACTCATTGGTGATTCTTGTGTCTGTAAGAAGTATGTTCTGACTGCACAGTAACCTGCTGCAGAGTTCATCAACATGATTTCAATTACCAAGAGACATGTGGATCTGTAGAAAACCTGTCCCTTGGCTGGCCAGTGTCAAATCTGGACCATAGACCAGAGTAATTAGGAAGAGGGGGAGAGGGAAGGGGAGAAAGGGTAAATCCATATTTGGGCAAGTAGAAAAAAATCTGACAGGTTGATTTTTTTCCTGTTTGGACTACTGGGCTGAGCCCTGGCAGAGCAAGACATCTTGCTATTGAGGCTGGGAAAGGTTTCTGGTGAGCTCAGTTTCCCAGAACTGCATCATTTTTGTCGTTTGCCACTCAGGTCCCCTGGGCTCAATCAGAGCTCCATTCCCCAGAGTGGTGTCCCAGCAGGCATCCAGTAGCTTCTCATTACAGATAAATTCAGGATCATGCTGTGAGGGACCTAACGAGGTGAATATTTACTGACGTACTTGGGTGCCTGGGAGTTTCTGAAGATAGCAGTATGACCCTGGCAGGCACCTGCATACTGTTGTAAATCTTCTCCCAAGGACTTACCCTGCACACAGTAGAAGCTGAGAGCAGGAATGAGATCACCACAGCTTTTTTCCATCCCTGGACCCTATCCAATAGCTGGAGCTGTGCTGGCAGCCATGGCAGTGAAGAGGTGAGACCACTGACTTCAGGAAAGATGGTTTTATTCCTCCACTCCTTAGGACAGGTGCCTAACAGACCAGGATATCCGGGACAAATTCACTTGTGTTGGATTTGGGTCCTTAAGCAGAGTCTCACACTGATGTCTGCACCACCTCCCCAGAGCTGCCATGTGCTGCACACAGCTCCTCTCCCTGAACACAGAGCTCCCTGTGCTCAGCCCCCAGCACTTCTCAGCAACTCAAAAGACATAACCAGATCTGGACTGAAATAGTGGTGGTTGTATGCAAGAGATTTTTAGAAAAATGTGCTATCAAATGGGAATGTGATGGTTTACCACTTGCAGATGATATTGCTTGTATTTTAGCAGAGAAAAAAAGTCCATGTTTGTGGCAATGCTTCAAAATTGCATATAATGTTGATGGATTTGTGTTTAGTTTGTTGTTGTTGTTTTGTTGTTTTTTTGGTTTTTTGGTTTTTTTTTTTCCTGGGTTTTTTCAGATGGCATTACAGTTAAGGCTACAGTGTCTATAAGACAGTAAGGTGAAGTAAGTCAGGTCACTGACTCTGCCTGAGCAAGATTTAAATGACCCCTTGAGTTTTCTTCCAACCTGAATCTACAGGTTTGCCCCCAAAACATAGTGGCTGTTTTCAGTTTTAGAAGAATTACTCTCTGAATACTGAATTTATCACATGTATGAGAGAGTGATTTATTTCTTTCTTTGCAGTAGCAATCCCTAAAAAAAAAAAAAAAATTAAAGCATCTTACTCAAAATAACATTAAACCTGAAAGACATGCAGGGGAACACACATGAAAAAGGAGCTTAGATTCACAAACAAAAATAAATCAAAACCAGCAGCATCCAGGAACTTAAAGTAGTTTTGAGACTTTTTATAGAGTTGAGAATCTCCCTTGTAATCACTAGAATGATTGGAGATGGCTGAAATGGATCAAATACAATGCAGCTCTTTTGTAGGCAGTGAGCCTTTATCACTCCACCTACTCTCTCTGTTCACCATCACTGAGAGGAAATATATGGATTTTCTCTAGATAAGGAGAAGGGGCAACATTAGGAAACAGGGGATATGAATAAAAAGTCTGAAATAATTACATTTACAGTTAAGATCTCCTGGGAAGTATGACAATGCAGAACTGATATTATTCTGGCTATCCTAACCCCAGTCAATGAGGAGCTTTGGGCAGGTGTCTTGCTCTGTATAGGAATAAATCAGAGCAGCTGTGGTATTGAGGTTGCTGCCTGGTCATCACAATCAGTCACAAAAGTGTTGCTCAGTTTAGGATCTGCAGGATGCTTCACCAAACTATTACAAACTTATGACCCATATTATGCCACCGTTGTAATGTGGCATTAGAAGAGGTTAGACAGAGCATAAGTGCTGTCATTGTTGTGGATTTCTGCATTAAATTGTAATTTGTTAAACACGATTCCCAGGTGATCCTAGGAGGCAGCATCCTTCCTTCCTCAGAGAAGGCCTAAAAAGGTTCAGACATCTAGCAGGAAAATGAATAAGCTCAGCAAATATCTTAAGCATGTAAGCAGAACACATCAAAGGTACCTGAAGCTCTGCAACTTTGTGATCTGCATCCTGTCTTGAGCTATGGCTGTCTCCAGAGATGTAGAGAAAGATGGAAAAGGAACAAAATTCAGAAGACGGGAGGAGTAAAGCCTTTCTAAGTCCTGACAACTGCAGAAACATTGAATATAAGCCTGACACAAGATAAATATAACAGAAACAGAGACTGAGTTCCCTCCCATTTGATAAAACAATGGAATATATAGTTAAGTACTCATATTTCAAAGCTATTTCCTCTCTTCAAAAATGCACCTCTTTAGTTACAGATATGCTTATCAAGCTTCTAACATAATATACTACTGAGCAGGGTTCAAACTTTTCAGTGGTGAATGTAAGACTAGAAGTAAAATGAGCCCTGGTTCTTGACTGGATACCTTGCCAAAGATCCAGAAGGCTAGACATGATTTCAACACTGTAAAATCAGAATATTGCATGCAGACACAGCTGCTTTCAGTCACCCCACCTTGGTTACTGATCCCATCTTGGTTACAGAACATGTCATTCAGTTGTGGAGAGATGCTACTTTTCTGGCATAGCTTCATATCCACAATCCAAATTAATCCCAAATTCATGTCGCAAATGGTGTCTCCAACCCTGAAGTAGTGATCAGTAGAATGGCAGCAGCACTACACAGACTGTCAGGGTGTTGTGCATTGTAGGAAAAAGAGATTCTGGACATTAGAAAGGGACAAACTCTTCCTGGAACAACAGATACACTAGGCTCTTCAATATCCACTCAGAACAGAGCAGCTCTGCTTTTACACTTCACTTGGAAGGTAGAATACATAACCCAAAAATGGAAGCTGAAAGCATCTGAGATTCCAGGAAGAATTATATTTTCCAATACTATATGTAGCCTGCTCTGCTAACTATGCATTTGCTCAGCCTAAACTTGCAATTTAAATAAGTTGAAATGGGCTAAGAACTGGGACAGGGAAAGAAAGAAAGAAAGAAAGAAAGAAACCAGGAAACAATTCTCCAGCTGGTTTTTCCTGTCTTTGGACAGCATCCAGCACTGAAGGACTCTAATCTGGATTGTTAGAGTTTGTTCCCCAGGCCTTGGACCATTACCATTCTGGTAAAAATCCCAAACAACATAGCAATAGCCAAGTGCTACTGCAAAGAGGTTAGATAAGCAGCATGTAATGTCACCTGGAATTTGTCAGAGGAATTAACCTCTATAGCACTGGAAAAACCATGAGGGTCTCTGTTCACATCTTTTCCAGAACTGCAGTGGCCCAAGCTCACATAGTGACCCACTATGTGCCCACCATAGGGTGGCTACCCACTTAATTTTCCTCAAAAGGTCCACATCCACACATTGATCAGGACAGATCTCCCTCTATTACATATACAAAAACAAGTCAGAAAAGCACATCTCTGTGCAGGGACACTGGAACTTCCAAATAATTAGGGGGCACAGATGTGTACAGGGAGAAATGCTGGGAAAGAGAATTTGAGCAAAATATTTGCAGAGTCTATATGACTGGTTTTGGGTGGTGAAAAGGATGAAAAGGGACTCTCATATGGGGATTTGTTGTCATTTCAAGGTATGTAGTGTATGCCAAGGCTGGGATAGAGTGAGGCTTATTGCAGCTCCCATGTACTTAATGATCAGCTGTGGAGAAAAATTAATGGCACAACAAGGGGATTCTCCTCTGCCTGTGGATTTTGTGAGCTCCAAACCTCTCTGAAAAATTAACAAAAAAAGCTTAAAGAGATTGGCTATCAAAGCTGATCAGGGAGAGGTTTTTGACTCACATAAAGTATTAATTCCAGATTTGCACAGCAGCCTGTTCCACTCTTTGAGAGTACCACTGGGCAAGGAGAGAAAATTCTGTTCTGGAGATGATTTAAATACTTATAATTCTATGGATTCTCCTCTGCCTGTGGATTTTGTGAGCTCCAAACCTCTCTGAAAAATTAACAAAAAAAGCTTAAAGAGATTGGCTATCAAAGCTGAGCAGGGAGAGGTTTTTGACTCACATAAAGTATTAATTCCAGATTTGCACAGCAGCCTGTTCCACTCTTTGAGAGTACCACTGGGCAAGGAGAGAAAATTCTGTTCTGGAGATGATTTAAATACTTATAATTCTATTGGAGGTGGGATGTCCAGTTTGGGACAAACCCTCAATTTTCACATGAAGATAGGTCTTCTTAGCTTTGAGCAAGCCAACCAGTAGGCTGCCAATAGGCCAAGAAAGCCTATCTCTGTACAAGTGAAAGGTGATTTGCTGCTCAGGTGGGCACAAGAAGAGAAAGGGATCTCTCCCAGAGAGGCCAGGAACCAGATAAACTGTACACCTGACCTGGCAGGCAGCCTCCCTGAGGACACCCATTAAGATCAAAACTGCTCCCTCGTCCTCCAAAGATTGTGAAAGCAGAGAAACCAGTGTGACACAGCAGGACTTTTTTGTGTAGTAAGGACCTACTGAGTAAGGAAGCTTCATAACCCAGCCCATTGAAATTTTCTGAGGACTGGCTGGAGCATGAGAAGTCCAATATATGTCTAGGAAAAAATCAAATGTTCTCTCTGACACAACAAGCTGGTTCAATCCCATTTCAAATAGCTCGAGGAACTGAGCATTCCTGGTTGTCCATTTACGTGACCCATTTTCTAATGGTGGCCAAGGGGTTCTGGCAGCACTGTAAATTGCTGTAAAATTTAAAAGCCTCCCTGCCCTCAGCCTCTCCATGGCCATGAGCATTCTATAAAATCCTAGATAGATTAAATTAGATAGACAGTATGAAGAACAAGTTAATTGTTGGTGTCACCCAGGCTGGTACATGTCATTGCTTAATTAACCAGTAAGTCACCACAAGCAGCAGATCTTGCCCCTCATAAAGTTGTAATAGAGGGGGAAAAGTTGCCTTGAGGTGCTACCAGAGAGCATTCTGAAGTACTAGCACAGCCCCTCTCCCTCTTGATGTTGCACTTACCTGGGTAGTGGACAAGACAACAAGCTAAAGGCCTCTTCTGTGAGCACAGCCCACACAAGAAGGAGGCCTGGAGACACCACCAAATGAGGCTGGAAGCACTTCCCCAACACAGCAGTAGGGACACCAGTGCTGCAAAGAGCATGCCAAGGGGAGCACAGAGCTGGCCCAGCATTTCTCTCCCCGCCTTTCTCATCTGGGCCAGCTGTGGTGCTGGGCTCTTCTGGCACAGCTGAAGGCTGCAATTCTGTTTTGGGTCACAGGGAGGGTTCTGAGAGCCATAAAGAGAGCCTAGAGCTCCAGGGACAATGCTGCAGCAAAAGACATGCCAAGGGGAGCACAGCACTGCAGCTAACCCTGCTCCCTCCCCACCTTCCTCATCTGGGCTACGCACAGTGCTGGTGACCACAGCCTCAGCTGTGGCTGCCAATGAGTTTCAGGTAAAGAAAACTGGGGATGCTTAGCCTGGAGAAAAGTAAGCTCAGGGAAGACTTATCGCTCTCTACAACTATCTGAAAGGAGGTCGTAGCCAGGTGGGGTCAGTCTTTTCTCCCAAGTAACAAGCAATAGGACAAGAGGAAACACCCTCAAGTTGTGATAGAGGATGTTTAGACTGGATTTTTTTTTCCTTGTTATGTTAGGAGAAATTTCTTTACCAACAGAGTTGTCAAGCACTGTCACAGCTTGCCTAGAAAAGTCATGGAGTCACAATCCCTGGAGGCGTTTATAAAACATATGAATAAGGCACCTGAATTTCCTTGGTTTAGTGGTGGACTTGGTAGTTCTGAGTTAACAGTTGGACTTCATCTAAAGGGTCCTTTCCAGTCTAAATGAGTCTATGATTCTGTAGTCTATGATTCCTAATAGCTTCTCCCCATGTGGAAGGCAGACCAGCCCCCCTTTCTGCTTTTTCAGGGGCTTTTAACATCTAATTAATTAGTACTCAAGGCATAGTTTTATGTAAATTTTATTTAAATCCCAATCAGTGCTCTCATTTCCTTGCAGAATTATTTTTACCATAGCGTCAGCACTCAGGTGGGCAAGGAACAAAACTACCTGGGGAGCAGAACCCTATGTGCTCAGCCTGACAAGGAGGCTGGGAGCACCAGGACCACGGGAGAGGCTGGCAGATGGAACAGAGACATTCCCAGCATGCAAGCCAGTGTTGAGGGGAAGGAGTAGGAGCAGTTATGGTTTCAGGGCTCTGATAAGCTCTGGCAGGAGTTGAAGCAAGCACATGTTGACTGTGGAGCTGACCAGTGCTGTCTCCTGAGGACTTAGCACCCCTCCAGTGGGGAATGGCCTAACACACAGGGATGCTACATAGGGATGCTACAGCCACCAAATGGATGCTGAGAGCAAATCTAAAAACCAGTCTCAGTCTAGGAGTAGTGGTTTTAGCCTATTTGCAAAAGCAGGGAGTGTCACAGCAGACATCTCATTGGAGCCGGAGCATCATTGCTGGAGCTGCCAGGTGTGGGACTGAGCCTGCCGGGATCAGTCCCTCTGCTACGAAGGTTTGGTGGAGATCCAAGGCTGAGGATCAAAATGTTGCCACCTCTCTCAGTTTATGGAGAAAGCAAAGATTCTTTAGCATCTCCCACTAGGCCATTAGACTGAGACAAGATGCTTCAGATCACAAAGAGGAGCCGGTCACTAACCTGTGACATAACCACACAGAAGAGGTAGGCGGATCTAGCAAAAAAGTCACAGATTGTTTCAGATTGGGAATGTGAACTCATTCAGGTGATCCAGAAGCAGAAAATGAGTTAATGCAGTAGGATCCCCGGTTCAGCAGCACAGGACAGCTGCTTCTTCTTCATGACTGCTGTTTCACAATTTCCCTGGGAGTTTTTCCTCTTCATGCTGCTTACATCCCCTTTTCCCTGAGGCAGCCATGGTTCACTGAGGTCAGAAAACAGTAAAAACCTGGTCTACAGTGCAGTCTGTGGAGTGCAGATTTTCAGCCACCATGTATGACCCTCCACAGGGGAGACCGTTTTGGAATGTCTTTTTATCTCATCTTGTTCTGATTTTTTAGCAGCAGCCAGGAGACTGAGTCAATGCAAGTGGCTGTGCCTCGTGCTGGATAGATTCATGTTGTTAATCCTCTCTGCCAGTCCTTCAACAGCTCTCACTGTGCCACTCTTCAGAAATCTATCGATTTGCTAAAAAGATACCTCATCTTTGGTTTCTATCTCATGAATCCTTCTCCTATCTTCAGCCTGGATAATTATAGTTTATTTCTTAGGGGAGATGGAAGGAAAGGATTTACACTGGAGTCACGGTTAGCATCTACTACCCAGGAAAACAAGGTTAGCATCTACTACCCACTCATGGCAGAAAGGCTCAAAGGCAGTATATACTCTCTTAGGGGGGGAAACAAAAAGCATGCCCACTACCAATTTCTAAACATCTATGGACTGGGGAAAGTCACTCGTTGCCATCACCAGTGGAATCATTGGAGAGAAGAGGGTGCAATATCAGAGCACAAACTCCATATTAATGCCATCCATCATCAATATTTAAGACTTGGAAAATCCAAAGCAAGTCTCTCCTAGACTCCCTTACAGTCATGGTCCATGCACAGAGAGAGTGTGTGCAACAGCTTTGGGGACACTGGAAGAATTCCAGCGTGATATTCGTCAACGTCTAATACTGCTTCATAACCAATTAGGTTTATTAATTTTCCCTGCCACCCAGAGTATTTTGTGTGATGGCAGACAGATGTTCACCAAGTGTTTGCAGACTGGCTTAGCTAATACTTTTGATAACCTGAACCTGCAGAGCAGATGCGTTAACAGATTTTGACATGATGCCATTAGTTTTGCCATTGATGGCAGGGAGAGATGAGGGGAAAGATAGAGAAGAACAAATAAATAAATGTTAAAACAGAGAGGAGAAGAAATCCTAATTTATAGGCTTCCTTCTTCCCCCCAGAACATGCAGTCCAGGCTCTGGCAGACAGTGTTCCCATCTGTGCCATTCTCAGGGCAAGGGAGCAGGTTCTTCAACTGGCTCCATCCTGCCAAAATCCCCTCCTTCCCTCTCCACCTTTACCTCTTCCTTTGAAGTGTGATTGCATAGACTTCCATCTGTCTTCATGAACACACACACGTACTCTGAGACCAGTGCAAGGAGGGTGCTCAAGACTCAGAGACAGGGAAAGTGCATCACAAAAGGCAGAGAGTGGTAATACAGAAACAGTCCCTTTTCTCTTCCTTCCGATGAGTCAACATGATGAATCTGTTGTGTAAAACATATGCCACTTGTACATTTGCATAAAATGAGGCAGCAAGATCTAGGACTGTTCATTAAAGGGCTGAATTCAAACCTTATTTTTAATCTCAAGCTTACTCTCTATTCATAATTAGGCCCCTAGTCAGTCATTGAAGATCTATCTGTGTGCCTTTCCCTACCCTTAAGAGAGGATTAAGCCTTCTACCTAAGGAGTTGTAAAGAACTGATTCTACATCCATAAAACCCTGTGCTTTACACCAGTGAAGAGATAAACAAATAGTTTACATCTGAGCAAGATCTGAAACAGACACAGTGAGCCTTCCAAAATATGACAGAGAAAACCCACATCAAAAGATTACTTTACCTTTCTCACTGGGAGTTAACACCACAGGCAGAGGCAAAACAGGGGAAACAGAAGAGAGCGACAAGCCACCACCTTTGCCAACAGACACCGTTGCCATGCTGGAGGTGAGTGCAGGAAGCTGGTGACAGCTGCCCTTTTCCCAGAAAAGCTCAACAAATGCAGTAGCTTGGCATCAATTTGCAGCCTTTTTATAACATCTGGTAACACATTTTGCAAATTAAACTCATGAGACCTATGGACGCATTACTGGCTCAAACACAACTCCCTTCGGATAGAGTATGACCTCTTCTGCAGGAATATTGTGTAGAAAACTGCAGCGTCTCTGCCTGTGTGTCATTTGACCAGATGTTCATCACACCAATCAATGTTTCCCTAAGCCCATACACCATCAGATTTCAAATCCATCCTTTTACAGCAACAAGCATTTTGATGGAAACCAGCAGATATTCACTGAAAAGGACAGAGAGATTAACACCATGTCATGGCTCAGCAAGTGTTGCTCTTCCCACTCGCCAGGCACACATATTTGCCTCCCCCCCAAGACAGTGGGGCAGAAACCATCCCCACCAAAACATCCTTTTCCTCCATGGGAAGACTGCACCGTAACCAAAACCAGTACTGGAGTATTGGGTGAGCCTTTGTGAAAGCTTTTTCTTTGCCTTTTATGAGAATGTTGCCTGGACCATTTCCCCCATTTCTGGGAAGTTAAGTTCCCTCATTTATCAAGGGATCATTATCCCCAGCTTGTACAGCTTTGCACGGGCTTTCATGAAAACAGGACAGCAATTTAAGGTACATCTGATTTATACATTACCAAAGAGGAAGTCACTTAGTCAGGAAAATTATGTAAGCCTGCGTGTGTCTAAATACTCCATCTCCATAATACAGAAGTGGCAGGCAGTGTCCTTCCCGGAGAGAGTTCCAGCCGCTCTGGGATTAGCACAGTTTGCCTGCGTAAAACATTATCAGCGCAGCCAGGCGAAAGCAAAGACCTCATGGCTCCAGCCCCCTCTGCCATGCATCAGGCAGCTCAGTTTGTCTGTTTTAACTTATTCCAGCAGTAATCCTAAAATCAGGGCAACAATTACTTAAGGCAGAGTTCTTTCAGATGCAGGGGGGACTTGCATAGAAAGAGCCTGCATTCCTATAGGCCATGAATTCCAAACCTTCCCTTGTCTAGCATAAATTATATGAAATCACCAATGTTAGAAGATATAATGTAGGGGAACAGGAGATTATTCAGAAGGGCATGGCTGATTGCTGATTTATTAGCATCTAGTTTCATGGTGTCAGTCAAGTGAGAGTGTCAGGGGAGGGGAGTAGAAGGCCACGACCTTGTTCTCTACCCTTCATTCAGCCAACTTTGAGGCTTAATGTTCACAGAAAGAACTATGTTCCTCAAGAAATGTCCCTATAGAGACTATAAAGACAGGGACTACAGAGAGCCTAGACAGTTTTCTTTTTCCATGGAAGCAGGAAAAAGAAATGCTTCATGAGCAGGCTGATCTGAAGAAGAGGTGTCTTTGTACAAGCCTTTGGAAACATGGCGCATCACAGCTACTGTGGATTAGAGCTCTTGGCCCTAGTCCTCCCCTAATATATTGCACTGGGTCGGTTTGTCTGGCACAGCACAGACACTCTCCTGCCTCTTGGCTCCATGTACCCTGTTATTTCCCTTTTATTCTGCCCCTGGCAGAGACATCACTACAGAGAGAAAGAACAAATTATTTGTTCCTGTACTGGCAAGGATCTAGAGGGAAAAGTGGTGGCAAACAATTGCATTTCCCCAGATGACTAGTCAAAATTCTCTTTCCCAGTCAGGAGTACAAACCCCGTTGTCATCTCAAGGATGGTGTGGGATGTCCCCTGCTACTGCATTGTTCCCTTCAGGATGTGCCACTCTAGGATCACCAAGGCACCCTTACAGGACTGGCAGATTGGCCACAGGGCAATTAAGACTTCCTTGATGGTAGCTTGGGAATAATCCAACTAGGAGACTGCAGGAGAGGTAGCTTCCCAGGAAGAACCCCAGCATAGTCAACTATTTGTGCAACAGATTGTGAAAAAGCTAGAAGAAAAGCTTTAGAGAGCAATGGAGTTCCAGTGGCCACCTGTTGTCCATACAACATCAGCAAGGCAAGTGGCCACCATTCTGCATGGCAAGAGCAATTTTATCTAGCCATTAAAACACAAAAAAGCAGAGCATCTTGTTCTGTATACTGTGTTGAATAAAGAACTCTTCTTTTTTTATGTGTAAACTTAGGTCTTAATTCATCTTGTTTATGTGACCTTGTGGGTCTGGGGTCAGACAAGACCAGAGCCACTTGCATTAGCCCCACTTGCATTTCCCCTGAAATCTGGCTTTCAGCTCAGCTGGAACTCAGTGCTCTAAAGGTGGAGTGGCAGCAGGCCTCCCAGGTAGTTCTGCAAGTGTCTGTATCAATGCTGCTCTTACACAGAATATGCCAGAAAGGGTAGCAGGCCAGAGGTACTGAAGTATTAATCTTCTGGCAGTGTTTCCCTTGCATGGTACTTAGAAGGAGAGAGAAGAGTCTCTGCTGTGCTACTTCTCCCCAGGTGTAATGTCCTACAATAAACACCATCAGCAATTCACCCCCAAGAAAGCTGTAACTCTGTTCAAACAACCAGTTATGTTACTCTCCTACACTAAAGGAGAAGAAAAACACCTCCTTCCAACCCTTTCATGATTACAGACACATCTGCACTGCAACATACAGGTGCAACTGCTACCCATGCAGAACATCCCTACTGACTTAAAACTAGGTTATGTGGGTGACAGTCTAACCCCAGCAGCGAGTCCTCCTGCATCAGCAGCCAAAGGCCACCAGGCTACCACATCTGTGCAACATCTGTGCCAACTGTGATATGGGCAGACAGAAAATTATCTTACTTACAAGATGAGTGATACAGATTGCTATTGTCTCTCAGCTAGGGTGCTCTCCCCAGCCCAAGTGCAAACCCTTTGTGTGGACATGTTGTGCTTCATTGTAGGCCTACCTGGACATGCTGCTTTCTGTTATGATATGATTGGCATTAACACATCACTCCTTGTTTAGCATCTTAATGATAGGCCCTGGTGCTAACTGCTGATTTACAAGGAGTCTTGGAGGGCTTGGCCAGGAAAACCTGCTTTTCTCATGCCAGGCTGCTGCAGACAGCATGTATTCATCCTTACCTGGTTCTTGGCCATAGTGGCATCTGCCCCAAGTCAGGAAGCAGATGACCAGAAGATACTCAAATAAGGCTACAATCAAGAGCTGCACAAGTAGACATCATTCTATCAACCAGCTGGATTTAGGTGGCATTTAGACTCTACAGCCTCAAGTTCAGGGCTTGGTGTCACTATCATTAGCTCTAAGAAGCCTCTGCAGAGGGTTGCTTTATCATTTAGTTATTCTCTGATAGGTTTGTTCCATAGTTAAATAATCTTTTTACCAATGAGAACCTTACCTGTGCCAGGATGGTAAAGACCTTCCAAATTCACAGCTCGTAGCCATAGGAGTAAACTTTCCTCAGGAAAAACAAGAAATGTGTGACAAGAAGAGTCCACAAACCTTAAAATAGCCAATATTTATAATTATGAAAGTTGTAGGTTTAACAATGATTACACACATGACTTTGAAAAGTGATCAGGATTCACTCAAGGAAAATTAAATCTACCCATTAGGATACAATCAAACCATACTTATTTTAAAGCTTTTGCAGCCAAGAGATGCTCATCTTGCAACCTCATCCAAACCATACTGCTCTTTCAGGCTCCAGGGCATTGGGACGTTTACTGCATTTTTCAGCTTAATCTATACTAAATCAGCATGTGAAGAACCAGCAAAGCACCCCTCCAGCCCTGGCATCCAGCACTCTCTGGCTATCTGCTATGGTTCTCATCTTGATTTGGCAAGAGGAAGGAGTCACATGTCTGTTCTCCAGATAAAGTCCAGGTTTTCAAGGAGATCCAGCAGGTTTTTGAAATAAATCTTGCCCAGATCCTCATCAATTGCAGTAAGTACAAATCTGATAAACCCCAGAATGCAAATCTCAGGAAAAACCTGCACTTGAGGACTATCATAATTTTTTTTTTTCTCTTCAGTTATTTGGGCTTCAGCAGGAACTTATTAGTTGATCTTTTAATAGGTGACATTTCTGGGAGCATTTGCTCCAATTTGAGAGGTAATTTGTATCAGCTGTTCTGGTTCCTGTTCCATGACTCTCTTCCCCTCCCCTGCAGCGGGCACCTGAGCTGGCAGCTTTTATATGTGTGCTCTGAGATAGAATGAGAGTGAAAAGGGTCACTTTTATGCAGGATGAGAAAAATGTTTAACATTTTTCCTGTTAAACAGGATCCTGACAATGTCTGTACTTGTGCCTTTACCAATGTAAAGAGCCAGACCTGAACACACCTTCTGCAGAAAAGGGTACTGAATTACATCTCCCTTTTCATTCAGAGAGAATATTTTAAAATTTCAACAGTTTAATTGTCAGTGCCCTAAAATGAAATTCATTTGGATGGCCTACATTGTTTGTTCCTTGTACCATTTACCTAACGGTTCACATTTAACAATTTGGATAGCTGTGAGTCCTGCTGCTCCCAGTGCTTGCAGTAAACACAAGCTGAAATTTGAAAACCCAGGTTAACTTTGGGCATTCAGCAAGAAGATCCTGCAGGTTTGGTCATGTCAAGTGAACATCCTGTCCAGAAGTTTAAAGGTTTGCATATAGATCGGAGGTATGATTGAAGGAGTTGCTACATCCAGATGTTCCCTGCATCCCCTCCCTTGAGCTGAGTCACTACTCAAGCCCCTGCCCAAGCTGCTTTCCTGTTGGGTTCCCACTGGACCCCACCTAGCCTCAATGGCCAGAGTGACCCACTTCAGCTGAGCATCTGTTGGTAATCTCTCTCAGGCCTGAAGAGACTTCTCATAGCATGAATCAGACTGGAGCCTATGGATAAATTGCACTTACAGACATCACAGATTTTATATGTGAGAGTTGTAGGACCCACTTAAATTAGAGAGCATAATGTTCTCAAAGGACTTAAGAGTGAGCTTAGTGCAACTCCTTCCTGAGCAAGTCTCGCAGGTCTGACCTCAATATTCTCTGCTCAGGAGAGCAGCCCAGAGCTTCCTGTAGATGTCAGAGTGACCTTATAGCAGTGAGGCAGTGCCTGGATGCAGGACCAGCTCCCTGTGAGGTTTGGTCTCATACTCATCTGCTTGCTCCAGCCTCAGGTGTGAGGGAAACAGCACTGCATTGTCAGACTCCATTTGGAAGGAAAAAACAGCAGTACTGGCCCATGACTTAGAGATTTGGGCAAAGCAAGAGCTAGGCTTCTGCTTGCTCTGTCAAGCAGTCTGTATTGCCCAAGATTATTTTCATGACAAACATTTATTTAAATCTATTTAAAGTAAATCTCAGAGTCAGTACTAGGAAGAGATTGTGCTAGTGAAATGCCCTTTTTTAAGGTGAAGATGTGGATTCAGGGTTTGCACTCAGATTTGTAGTGAAGCCACAGCAGGTTTTTGGCATCTAAGAGGTGTATGGATTTCCTGTGCATAGGATCAGTGGATGAATCACTGCAGTCAGCAGAGATGACCCATACATCACCTGCCTATCCCAGCAGTATTCACACTTAAGAAAATCTTAAAACTCCTTTGAACTTAGTATTTTCTCTCTTTAGGTCTTTAAGCTGGGTCAGATCAGCTTTTGTTACCAGTGCAGCTGGGTCATAGCATGTCCACCTGCTAAATAGCCACACACTCCCCTAGTTTCTCCTGTGCAAGTTTTGCCACTCATGACGACACCTGGGCACTCACATACAGCAGCAGCAGCCTCACCCAGACAAATCTGTGTGCCCCTGAATGGAGTTCAGCCACAGTTACTCTCACAGGCACCCAAAGGCTGCACTTGAGCCCACTTTTAAGGGTACAGCTCAGAAAGACGAAGAAATCACCTTGCTCCAGACCTGGCAGCAGAGCAGCGTCATTGGCACTCACTAGCACAGCTCTGCTCATATAAGCCAGCTTAGATAAATCGTCCCAAACAACCCAAGATGTGTTTCCCCCACCCAGGAGCAGGCTAGGCAGCCAGCACTCACACAGTTACAGCAGCAAATCAGAGGGCTTGGGAAGAGCAGCCAGTAGGCACCAATAACAGTTTCTCCAGCCACCAAATGCCCAGTAGCAGCCTTCCTCTCTTCTCTGCTTCCCAAGCCCTGAGCAACAGTTTGCACAGCCCAGAGCGGTCTCCTGGTGCCAAACACAGCTCCACAGGCAGCAGTTACCCCCAGGGCATGGGGATGTAGGAGACTGCAGCAATGAAAAAAACCCAAAAAAGACGATTTCAGAAGGGCATTAGTTGAAGGGTCCCCTACTGCTTCCCTGTACACCTGCCACCTCTCTGAAGTGGTTAATACCCCCACCCACACTATTTCTACAAAGAAACTCCCAGGGAGAACCACATAAAGGGAGAAGCAACGAGGCTTTGTCTCACCTGTGAATCGGTTCTATTTCTCATGGCCTGAAAAGGGCTGGAAAGACTTTAGATGATCATGTGATTTTAGTGCCTTTCACCAGCAGGACAAATGTCTTCTGTAGTTGTTGCTGTGATGATAAAGAATCCCAGAAGGGGTTTGGTATACTCTGTGGGTTGTACAGTTGGTATTGAAAAGTTAACAGCATTAAGTGTGACGGATTATTTGAGTATGAAATATTCTTAGTCATAGTCAGAAGAAGAGCTGAGCAAACATTTGCCATGAAAAAATATAAGGGTTTGGTGTTTTATTGTTTTTTCTTTCCCTTCCCCCATCCCTATGAAATTTGCCTGTTTGGCAGCCAGGAATAGTTTTTTATCAGAGTTTAGACATGAGGTGAGAGGCTCTGTGTGTGTGTGTGTGTATGAAAAAAACAAAAAAACAAAAAAAACAAAACCATGAGGAAGAGCTGCCTGCAGCATAGCTAAGCTCTGCTACTAGCTGTCACCTTGGTCTGCTCCAGTGATGCAGAGCCCTGAATTTGGGTCCGTTCCCAGACACCTGGGTCCAACTCTGAGGTCTGCCACAGACCTCCTGAGAGACCTTACAGGAGACAAGCATATCCACTAGTCATGCTAAGCATGTGTTCAAGCACTTATTCAAAGCAAATGCTGGGGAAAGAGGCTGCAGCATATGGGCTCAGTGAGAAAAGCTTGCTCCTGAGTTATGTCAGTAGTGGATTTACTAGGAGGCAGGGGAGCTTCGCCCACCCCAGCCCACCTGCCAAGTGTCCATGTGCACCCAGGAATGTTTGCAGGTTTGTTGAGGCTCCCTGGAGGTCAGAACTGCCTGTACTTGTGTCTGTTGCTGGGAATTGCTAAAGCAAAGCTGTAGCATAGAAGGTTGAATGCACAGCAGCCCACAGTAAAATTTACCAAATCAGATGCCTATAACTGATAAGTTATGCAGGCAATGTGCCAGAGATACTTTAAAACCTGCCTTTTGCATGGACATAAACATTTCAATAAATAGACCTATGGGCAGAAGTGAAGATTGGAACACCTTTGCTGGGGAATGTTAAAGTGTTCTGCAAATTGCTGTGTGTGCCACAGCAAGAACAGGACAGGCAGATAGTGCTGCATGTTTTGTTAGGTCACTTATCAATCAAGTGAAGTGTGCCAAAATGTACTTCATGAGTCTGTTTTCCAGAGGAAAAAAATCCATGTTTTCTTCAAAGGTCTGGTTTCTTTCCTCCTTGTTGTTTCTATAACAGTTACGATGCAGACTAGCTAATTTTGTCCTGTCAGTGGCTGTTCAGCTCTCCCACCTCCAGCTAGTTTGTGGGGGTTTTTTTGCACGATTCACTATGTATAAGGGTCTCTTTGTTCTTGTCTAAGGTGATCTCATTCTTATGCAAATGGAACAGCTTGAGGCAGAATGATATCTTTCTTCAATTAATTTAGAAATTAAATCTTTTACCACAAATCAATATTTTCTACTTATGGCCAACTTCAAGACATATGGACTAAAGCCCTTTTGTCTGTTTAGCATCTCTGATGATGCATGGTGCTCTGAGCCACACAGCTCTTTGCCTGGGAGAGAATTGCTATGCAGAGCACCGTTATCTAATACCATCATAACACAGCCTCACATAACACTCTTGTATCACGTAACGCTCTTGTATCTTCACCACAGACCACTGTGGGACAAAACACATGTATCTGCTTGCTCACTGCAGCCAGCAGCTTCTCCTCTCTTGGCTGGAGACCCTATCAGCCGTGGGTAAGAGCTGCAGCAGGCTGGAATGCCCTCAAGTAGCTTAAACTTGGGATGCTTCTCCCAGAACTGCACAAAGGGAGTAATTAAAAGGCCTGGTTCAGACAAGTAATTTCTTGGCTGGCAGAATCTGGACATTAAGATAAAGGAAGATCTGCTGAGCTCGAGAAATCTGTTCTTACTGACCACATTTTTTCACTGTCATCCTGAAATGAGAAGAGAGATTCCTCTCTGGACCTGGCACAGTAAAGGAAAGGCACTCGTTTTACCTGCTTATACTGGGTGAGTCCAACTGTGGCTATCATGAGCAAAAAATAATGTCTTCTCTTGGTTCTCTTTAAGTAAATCATATTTAGTGTTCCAAGCTGGTTAATTTATTAAGTGAGGCCTAAAAAGGTACAACCATATTAAAAAAAAAAAAAAAATTTAAACATCTCAGCAGGAAGACACATGGGTGAACTATGGACAGAGCCTTCCCCTCCCACATACCACCTGGCTGGGAAAACAGCACCCTTCACTCCCTGTGGCACATGCAGCCCCTTCCCAATACTTTGGCTCCTTGCAAAGGGGCCAGGTTTGTCAGTCAGGGCTCCCACAGGGAGCAGTGGTGCCTCTTAGGTGCTGGGCTCTGATAGAAACAGGAGAACACACACTCTGCAGGCACAAGGGGGCTGTTAGGGGTGCACATTAGTTTCTAGTAGAGATGACAGCTATGCACAGGCCCTGGCAGCCCTATCCATGTGGTTGGGGCTGTGCATCCACCTTGTTTGTTTTGACTTCCTTAAGTATCAGGTCATGCAAACAGCAGTGATTGAAGGAATGCATCCTGGCCTGGGCATATCTATCTAATCCAGACTGAGACAGAGTGTCTCTTCATTGGAGACAGGCCCAGGGCAAGGCAGGATTACTAAAGATTTTGGTGTGCTCTTTCACCCAAGGGATGTTATTGCTAGGAGCTGTGCATTTCCTATTGCAAGATCTTAAAGCTTTTTTTTTTTTAATCACATCTCATGAAGTTTCCATCACCCACCCCTCTGTGTGAAGATGAAAAGTGTTATTGTCCCCATTTCAGAGCTGGAGAAACTCAGGCATAAAGGGCTAAGCTTAAAGCAACCTTTCTAAATGGATACAGGAGGCTTTGGCAGAGTCCTGCAAAGAACCTGGCTCTTTGGCTTTATAATTTTAGTCTAAGACCATTTTTTCCTCTTCTCTACAGAGCCCTGACAGTCCTGTGAGAAATCTTATGTAGATACAGGTTGTAGCTGTTGATATAAATCACTGTAAATCAGTAGCTGACATCAAAAGCATAAAACTGCTGCTTCTCTCCTAATGAATGGGCATTTCATACACCTGACATTGCTGAGAATCACATATCCTTGCAAGCCTGCTTCCATCCCTTGCTCTCAGTGTAACCAGAGCCAGTGCTGCCCCATCTCTGCATCCAGCCATGAAAGCCATGCTCAGCTTTGCTGCAGAAAAATAGCCTTTAAAAAGCTGCTCCTTCTCATTCAGCTATCTCAGATGCTTTGCAGAGAAAATGGCTTTACTGTATTGCATCCACCCATCCACTCATCAAAATCTGATCTCAGCCCTACTGCAGGATGAAATCCTTTGTTCGGATCCCTCCATTCCTTCCACTGGTCCACTGATGCATCTCCCTTTGCATCAGTCCTGTATCCTGCAGGTTCACCACAGGGCTGCTCAGGCCATGTCAGCACAGGCAGGAAGGGAGAGAGGCAAACCAGGGTTAGCCACCTTGGCAGCCAAAGCACACAGTCCAGTGTTTTCTTTCCAGCAGCAGGCCTCTGAGCCAGAATCTGCTAAACACAAAGGGAAGTCTCCCCTAACCTGTAGGCACTCTGGATTGGGGCCCACCATCAGACACATCAGTGACCAGCAGCTGCAACAACAGAAGTTAAAACTGTTGCCAATAATCAATATCAGATTTCTTAATGTTACCAATGGACGAGTGGGTGATCCCAGGGAGCATTCAGCATTTCCCATCATGGCACCCTGGGTCTGTGCAGGGCTTGCAGGTGCTGCTGCTCCTCTCACCTCTGTAGTGCTCCAGCATGGAGTATTGCTTGCTGGGAAAGCCAGCATCCTCACGGAGCAACAGCTCATTCATATTGCACAACCATCCCTTGGGCTCAGAAAGGTGATTGTCTCCAACCAGCTGTACTGATATTTCAGTCCAGAAACCTTGGCAGCACTGACTGAAAGGGTGAGTAACTGGTGTGAAACGTTCCTGAACCTGTGCCGAATTCAGAGCCTGCTCCTCCAGAAGGGGCAAGGAGGGGCAGAGCAGAGGGAACACGTCACACACAGCCTGGGAGAAATACAGCACAGGTCCCAGGCAGCTGGGTTGCCATGGCTGAATAAGCTAAATCTGGACCATGGTGTTTGGTGAGAATAAATGCGTCAGTACCCAGCAGAATAGGAAAGCTGTCCAGGTAGATCTCTTCTCCTTTTTCAGGGTGCACTACATGGCTTTGCTCCATTGACTTGCAGGACAGAAATCTTTGATTTTTGAAGCTGATTATCTGGCTAAGAGATGACAGGGAAGAGAAGAGCAGTAGCTCTCAGCCCCCAGTAACCTATCTAGGGAGTGAATGAAAGTGACAAAAACCTGCCAGCACACTGCCTACACATGAAGAAATTCTGTTTCCAGTCCCCCGGGGGAGACTTCTCCTGAAAATCCCTTTCCTGGGAGGAAAAAAAAAAAAAAAAGAAAAATCACTCCATGTGTGTGTCTGTATGTGATTTTTCCGCTTGACTTAGACCTATACAAACAACGCCACTATGACAGTCATCACATTTGTGTCAAAGGAATGGGACAGCCTTGCAGCTCTGGGCTGTGACAGACTGGTACCTGGGATGACCCTGGTGCAGGGCGGCACCCGCAGCACCGGCCGCCCCACACGCTGTGGGCGCGGTGAGAGATGACAGCTTTAATTGCTAACTGCAGAAACAGGGAGCATGGAGGCAGAGGTGCAAAGGAAATGCAGGAGGAGGCCATGCGTGGGATCTCCCCATCCCGCACACGTCTCCCTGCCTCTTTTCCTAGACCGAGAGAGAGGAGTGGAAAATGCAACGGGAGGAGGATGGCATGTATATCTCCTTGAGACACACTCCCCCTTGCAGCACTGGGTGCAATTTACATATGAATGCTGCGGTGTTCTTCAGAAGCAAGAATTAAGAGAACAAAAGAGGGCAGGAAGTGAGGGTAAGGGAAAAAAGACAAGACAGAAACTGAAGGTGGTGACAGGCACCCAGAGGCAAGGTTACGACTCAGAGTTGTTCAGTGTTGTCCCTGCTGACATGCACTCCAAGGGTATAATTTAAGAAAGAGTTGCCTTCCTACGCTTTGTCCCCATCCTGCCTGGCCCCCTGAACTGTTCTGCCCTAATTTCTGATACACTTGTGCAGCATCCAGACCATCTTTCTAGGGTGGACACAGCAGGCTGAGCTTTTCCAGCCCTTCCTTCTCTTTCTCTCTTCTTCTCTTGCCGTGGCAGCCCTCCCTCCTCTGTATTACATGGTTTTTTTGCATGTGACTGACAGGCACATGTACACCCAGTGATGAAGAAATTAAAGGGACTTGGAGAAGCAAATTCAAATGGTGCCTATACATTGAGGCTCTCCAAGGTCAAGGTTGGCAAGCACACAGGCTAAGGTCCAAAATCCCAGTGAGGCACACACAGATCACAATACATGAAGTCAGAATCTTACTTGACAGAAAACGAAAGAACGTGGTTGTGCAAGTGAAAGTATTTGGTTAAAGAGTTCCTTAAAATGTAAAACAGGATTTCTACATTAACAGAAAATCGTATCTTTATTCAATCTCTTGTTAATTTACTCAACATCCTCAAGTTGCTCAACTCTCAATTTCAATTAGTAGGGTCTACATGCCCAGGAATTCTTCTGACAAAGGGGTCCCTCAAAATCCAGAAGAGTATCCAATCATAATTTTAAGACTGTTGCAGCCAGAATGATTGAGTAAATATAGGAGTGGTAGGGAAAGAAAGTGTGAGAGCATGTATGAAAGACAGATAGCTTCACTTTCTCACTCAGGGAGGGAGGAGAACTATACCTGTCCTTAAGTTTTGTGGCAAGTGGAGCTGAGGTTCCTGCTGCTAGGTTTGGAACAGCTTGCCTTCTTGTCAATCTCCTTTTCTTTTCCTTCTCTCTTTCTATTTTGCTATGTGCAGGCCTTGTATTTTTATGGAAAACTTACATTGCTTCTTATGGAGTCTTTTTAGATTTGTATGCATCAACAAGGAGGTTAAGAGCTTTGCCCAGGGCATTTCTGGCAGAGAATAAAAGGCTGCTGTTATTCCTGGGCTGAGTCAGATGCAGTGGTAAATAGATTTTTCTCCTGGGGACACAGAGGAGGTGTCAAGGAGTCATTACCTTGAAATCCCAGCCAGAGCAGGTTCACCAAGTGCTAACAGCTCTTCCAAACTCTCTCTCTGTGCTGGGAATTGTCCAGAGAAGGTAATTGTATTATCAAGCCTGGAAGGAGAACTGCATGAAGATGCATTTATATCCCATGCCCATAAGAGACATTGGAATCCCTGGGTTGCAAAGAGAGAATGCCCAGTTGATTCAGAAGCATTTGAGATTGACTGCAGATCAAGCCCATGTACTCTTTATTGATGACAGCTCCTTCCTGACTCACCCTTGGCCGTGGCTGGGCAAACCCTGGTGTTAAACCCCTGCACCCTCAGATCAGACCTTCTGGTGTAGACAAAGGGCTGTGAGCCAGTGAGCCTGGACAAAAGATGAGAGCTCAGCAGTGCAGGTGGCCCTGGGCTCCTGCTGGGTTTGTCTGAGCCATGGCTCATGCAAGGAGTGTCTTCAGGGTGATGCAAAGTCTGTAGAAGGCTGTAGAACCAGGAGGCTGCAGAACCAAAAGGGGGGGAAGGGCAAAAAAATATCAGCTGGAAACTTTAATTCCAATTACGAAATAAATTTGCGTGTTAGTACCCCAACTGTGGTCATTTTCCTAAGGTTTCTAGGACATGAGTTCAGTCGTGAGTCTGTTTGCAGAACCAGAAAGTTTAAATGAGTCCTAAAGGAGATGTGATAAGAGAGATTTCATGTCCTCTGTAGTCAGGATTTACATGAGAAACTTGATTCCAGGAATCACACACATCCAACAAGAGAACAAAGACCTATTATGTGACCTACCTGCCCGGTCTAATTAGTGCAAATGCAGAATGAAATTAATTAAAACAATTAGAAATTGAAATGAATATGCCATATTTCTCAAGAAATAGAACATGGTATGTTTCAATTACTTAGACATTTCAAAATCATGTTTTCAGTTCTCTTATTTCTTTTTTATTTAATTTTCCAGTTTTAGTCTTTTTTATAGCTTTTAAATAAGTTCTGATGTCAGCATGTATAATCTTCACATCATTAATGTGAATAAAGTTGTGAAGAAGAATCTCTAAAGAAAAAATCTTTTCAAATGCAATTCCGGCAATTTGTGATTTTTTTTTTTTCATATGTAAGTTTTCTTATCTCCCATTCTCCAAAAAGGAATTTTACAAGATTCTTTCAGCTTTTATCCAGCGAATGGCAAAACAACAAAGAAACAAACCCCACAACCGTTGGAATGAAGAAGTTTTCAGTGAGACATTTCAGCCTAGCCCCGCTCACTGCAGTGTCTTCTGCATGAGTGACAGGCCACAAATTATCTATGAAAATCACCTGCCAAGTCACTTCAAATTAAGTGTGCGGGGAAACCACGATGTGCTCTTGAGCAGTTGCCGGAGTCGCCTCTGCCGTGCGCGGCCCTGGCTGCCCCGAGCCTCGCTGCCCGGCACAGGGACGGGAGCGCTCTGCCGGGGGGCTGCAGGAGCCACAGCCTCCCCTCCGCCTTCCTCACGTCCCCGCTCTTCCCACCGGTCGGTGCAGTGGGTTTCCGAGTCATTCCGCCCATGGCGGTCAATTAATGGGAGCGAGTCGCACACCCCGTCTGCTGTCACAAGGCGTTGGGAAGAGTTCCCGTAATCCTGCCTTTGAACTCCGCGGCTATTGCCGTCCACAATGGGTTTATTAGAGGCTTAATTGAATGGCGCTGCTCGCACTGCTCACTGCTAACGCGACGGCCATTAGCGGCTGCTAATGAGGGAATCCAGGGGATTACTGCATCAATTACCAGGTTGGGCTGGGACCGGGGGCGGCCCACGGCGAGCCCCCGTCAATGCAGCTGGCAAGTGCGACACAGCGAGCATGCGGAAAGCCGACGTGCTCGGCGGCTCCGCCGTCCCGGAGAAGCATCCAGTGCCTCATCCCATGTGCTGAGCCCCAGCCTCCCGGGCTGTCATCCTCGTGCTGCGGCGGGAAGGACCCGCACACCCCGCTGCCACCTGCTTAGAGGGAAACCACCAAGAGAAAGTATTCAAAGCCATGGGAAAAGAAGTCAAATGACCATATTATTTCAGAAATAGACTTACTGTTTGCTGGAAATGGTTGGTGGGGCCTTGTTTTCAACAGCCAGAGTCAGGAAAGAATATTGCACATATTCATGGTTGTTTCACCATGAATATGTGCAATATTCATATGAATATAATATAATACATATATGTATTGCACATATTTCATGGTTGTTTCACCATGAAACAACACCATGTGCACTGCGGTGTGCAGATCCTTAACACATACTTCAGACAGGTAAGCATCCCTATCTTCAGAGAAAGGGGGAAACCCTCCCCTAGGAGAGATGGGCTGTGTTGGGAGGAGAGGGAGGGAGGCAGTGATGATCTCCCACCTTAGGAGAAGGATGCTACATGCAGCCAGGACCTCGCAGCAGGAAGGAGGCGTCAGTCACAAGCTGCCTTGCTGAGCATCAGTGCTCTCCAATCCCCCAAGGGGAGCAGCGGGCCTGACCCTGCCTGGCTGTGAACAAGCGCTGGGGATGCGGCACGGGTCGGCTGGTCTGTGCCTGCCAGGACCACGGGAAGCTGGCTGCCCATCTGCTGCCTTGCTACACTGCCAAACGTCAACAGGGAGAGAGATTTTTTCCTTTTTTTTTTT
>VZRH01000853.1:228809-279223 GCA_013397555.1 Urocynchramus pylzowi
TCATTTTTCCCCTTTCCCGTCTCCCTTCACCACAGCTCATTTTTCTTCTGTGTTTCAGATAAGAGAGTGTTCATGAGCAGAGTTAATTATGTTCTGCGGAGATGAATATGGGGCTTTTAGGTTGCAGCAGGCGCTGTTGTGCCTGAGGCAGCTCCTTTGCCGCTCCTCCATGCTGATGTGCAGCCCAAGAAAAACCTGCACATGGACCTGCCGTGGAGCTGGAGGCAGGCTGCGGGGTGCCTGTGCTCCAACTGGTGATCTCTCACGCCATGGGAGCCAAGGATACTGTAGAAAGCAGGCCCAGTAGCCTAATGGGGGAGGGCTGTGAGGGGAAAGGAAGGGAAGAAGGGACTAGTGAGGGAAAAAGCGAGGAGGTAATCATGAGGTGGGAAGAGGATGACACTAGAGGGATACGTTCCTTTTGGGGAGCCCTACAGAAACTGAGAAAACGGTGGTCCTTTTTGCATTAGGCTTTTTCAAATGCTGTGACAGATTTTTTAAAAATTATGATGGGGAAAGTCAATCATAATTGAAACTCTTCTTCTCCAGCACCACAAACTCATTCCCTTCTCTTTCCCTGGCTTGCAGTTGTAGCAGGAGACCTCTTTTGAAAGGTTGCCTTAGTGGGAGAGATTAACACACAAACACATCCTCTCCAAGCTCCTGAGCTGCAGTAATACAGTGATTGGGACTGCCAAACAGTTTCTGGCTGGAAAACAAAAAGGCAGTGAAGAGGATGACCAACCAACCAGTAAAAAGGACCACCTTCAACCATTTGTGTCAGTGAAGGGAAAAACGAGTAAAAAGACTGGAGAGTGAATTTCCAGGCGATCTCTTGTTTCTTCATATAGTCTTGAGGAATCGCAACGTAAAGGGAAGAAATTCTGTGTCTGTTCTGAGGGTAAAGCAAAGGTAAGCAAACCCTGAGAGTCAGGAGGGCAAAAGCAGGGACCACTGAAAAGAGGAACTTGCTGGCAGCAGGAAGAACAAGAAATTATCAAATCTGGATCAAAATGACACTGGGAGAAAGGGAAAAAACCTCTTGCTGAGGTGGAGTAGGCTAATCATTAGCTCTCCGGAGTGGTGGAGGGGGAGGGAGTCTGCCGAAGGAACCGGTGGGACGATTACTTGGGGACCTGAGGAGCTAACGAGAGCAGTTATTTCCATTTCAAATGGAAAGGCGAGAGGAGATCAAACACATTTCACAGTAATGATCCGGAGCCTTTCCCTGAACACTGAGCCACACAAACGCTCAGGGTAATTGAAGCCACACGTAGCTAAGACGGAGAAGCTGAAATCTGCTCAAGGGGACTGGGTGGGGGGAAACACCCACAAAGCAAACAAAGATAAAATCCCAACCTGCAACAAACAAACAGCTCTGCACTGGGCTCCCCACCCTCCAATTTGCCTACCACATGTGATCCAAATGCATCAAGTGCTCTGCAAAATGGCACCACCCTCCTCTTCCTGCAGCTCCCCAGAATCCACGGATACTTATTCCCAGTCCCATGGGTGAAGGAGCCAGAGGAAAAAAAAAAATTAAACTGGTAGTAAACAAATCTTTTGTTTTAAACCTCAATTTCAGATAATTATGAAATAAGAATATCAGAAGAGCACAAGATGGGCTTGAGATATTTTGCTTATTCGTCTATTTTCTTAAAAGACTAAGGTGACTTCTGTTCAGAACTAATGAGGAATACTGATCAACTGCTCACTGCTTTTCAGTCCCCGATCTCCTGCTGAGACTGCATTTAGCTATTAAGTGGTAGTTTTATATGGTCCCATTCTTCTTACCGGAAAACCAGATTGAGATCCACCAGCCTGTTTCAGAGGGAGACATCTGTTGTCACTGTCATCATTGTCCCGGGGTTAAAAATACTGTCAGTTCCAAGGTCATAAACACTGATTACCTTACCAGCTCCAGATTTATGAATGCCCATCTAAGAGCAAATCTGAGTCCCCATCCCATTCTAGCAGTCCAAAAACCCCAAGACAAGGGAGAGGTGTTTCTAGGTTGTAAAAAGTATGAAGGTCACTAAGCTTTATTTAACATAAAGCTTAGTGTTTATTTATTCAATTAATCCAATTTTAGTTAAAAATGTGTGACCCAGGTTAGAAACAATTGCCTTACAGACAAGAGCATCCACAATGGTATCCAGCAAAAAAGTCTAAGCCTATCCTCCACAGTTACCTTGGCCAAACTCTGGCAGAAAATGAGGACTTTTCACTCTGGCAGCAGAGCCAGGAGCACCTTTGTAGAGAGGGATAAGACCAGCCTGCAGAGCATTGGGTCTTTTCTCCTGTTGGAGGCAGAAGCCCGAATTCTTCCTGCGGTAGCCATCCCTTAACTCATGCACGGCAGTAGGAAGAGGAGGAAAAGCAGTTTCTAAGGTAACCGTGCAGCCAGCACTTTGGGCTGTGCAGAAGACAGCCAGCTGCTGCAAACAGCTGGCAGGCACTGGGCAGTGTGCAGGTGAGTGCTGTCCCTGGCAAGAAGCCCCATGCAGCACTGGGAGAGCGGGATGTCACACTGAACCAGCTGAAGGACAGGCCCTGTGGGGCCATGCTCAAGTAACCCCACCGTGTGGGGACAAAGTGGGGGGTCAGTGAGTTAGCTGGGCTGCCTGCATGCAGGTGCAAGGAAACCCTCTTGGAGCATCCCAGTGTGGAGGCTCACTGCATATCCCACAATGTTTCCGCCCTCCTCCAACCAGGTTTTGAAGGCTGCTCATCATCCCTGCTGTCTGTCTCTTTCCCCACAGTCCCATATGGAATATTTGCCTCCCAAGAGATACTTTTAACCTTTGTAGCCTGTCCTTGGCAATGCAGATCATCAGCATCAGCAGTCCTGGCTGGAAGAGTCTCCTTTAGCATCTGCAGCATATAGACAGGTGTGTGTATGTCTGCAGGCTAGACCTGCAGGTATGAACCCTGTGTGTGTTGTGTGTGTGTGTGCATTCAGGGTAGGTAGAGGTACTCAGCACACATAGGCTCTGTGGCAGTGAGTGAAAGCCCAGGCACTTATTTCTGAGCCCATTTTGTAAAATACAGGCAGCAGAGCCTCTGCCTGTGCAGTACATGGGAGCACCTCAGCCAGCTGGCAGCCCCACCTTGTGCTGCAGCCAGCACCAACGCAGTCTTGCCTGATATTGAAACCATTACTCTTCACCATTCCCTCACCCTGTGCTGCCTCTTCATCCCCCAAGAAGCTTGGAGCTAAAATTATATACCCGAATAATTATTCTTTGGCTTGAAAACAATCTTCCTCCCTCACCACCCTTTTCTTTGACATGTGTGTTTAATATCAAATTATTTATAACCCAGCCTCGCGGTCAAGCTTTTAATAAAAGAGCTGCCAGAGACTTTTAAAAGCATCGTGTTCACTCGACTAGCCACATTATGCTGAGTAAGGGCTGCAGGGCTTTAGCAGAAGGAGCCTTGCTGCTGAGAATCCCCCTGGTCCATGTGTGCACGTGTTTTACTCACTCACACTGGCTCTTGTTCTCTCTGTGTCGTTTTTTCTGCCTCTCCTCCCTTCACCTATCTAGATCTGCAGTCTCTGCCCGGCTGTCATGAAATACTGCCCGTACTGAGGTCTACAAATAAAAGAATTATTAAGAAGGGATTCTTCAATGCCACATGGATTTTTCCTTCCCTAGGATTATGCATAACCAATGAGAGGTCAAAAATGAAGGAATGGATCCTTTAAACCTCCCTCCTTTCCTCTTCAGCTTTATCTGCTTCTTTTCACTGCACTAACCTTTTCCTTCTCTAAGAGTATATATGCACATATACATATTCCTCTTCCCCTTCAGCATGAAATATAGATGAATTCTGCTCCCCTAAATGAAGGTTTGATGCAGAAGAAGCCTGCAGTTCATCTTCAGCAGGAGGAATGCAAATGTGTTGAAATCCTAGGAGGGTTAGGACAGCAAAATACAAGGGCTGCCGCAGCAGCTGCCAGATCATGTTTGATTCTGTGCACGGGCACAGACAGTAGCAGGGCAGGAAAGCTGCCCCAAGCAGTGCCAACCCTCCTGGTTCCCCAAGCAAGAGGCAAAAACATGCTGCCCAAGTAGGGAGCTTATTTACACGGAATTTATGCCTTGAATTATAGGAGAGGGCCAAGCTACAGTTAGCACAGATGTAAATCTGTGGCTAGGGAAGCTAAAAGGGAGTTATTCCAGATTTACACTCCCATCAGGGGGGTTTATACATATAGTTTTCCACAGTGCCTTCTGCCATTCCAGGCATCACTGCACATGTCCAACTTTCATGGGCTCTGGCAGGAATAAAGCATGCATAACAATTTGGTAATCAGTCCCCGCCGGGCCTGATGTAAAAGACTTGCCCCCAGGGGATCTGAGCACTTGGAAGAAGAAAACCAACAACAACCCATAACATTTAGGGAGCTGTACTTTTCTTTGCATCCTCCGAGGAACAAAGCGATGATGCCTGTTAGTCTGTGTATGTAATTGGACTCCGAGTGCTAAGTGAGGAACATCAAAGAGGTGAGGATTGCTAACAGACCTCGGAGTGAAGCGCTGTGGCTGTTCCTGAGCATTTGGCATTCAGGTAGGAAGAGATGGAGATAAAAGGCCTGGAAGACAGGAAGAGATGGAGATAAAAGGCCTCGAACATCACTGCATACAGGGGTCCTAAACCACAGCCCTTCCCCAAAAGAGCTACTGACCTCTTTTTAAATGCTCTATCAACTCCTGCATCTGAGAAGGCAGCCTATATTCTCCAGTAGGGACAAAGTGGTCAGGCAAGATGGCAGTGAGGAAAGGCACGAGTGAGAAGGGATCAGGTACCAAGAGTCTTTTCTCAGTCTTCCATGTCACTGAAACATCCTGGTTTTCCCCTGGTCATAAAGTCATAGGATGGTTTTTATTGGAAGGGTTGTCTTGAGGATTATCTAGTTCCAACGCTCTGCTCTGAGCAGGGACACATTCCATTAGACCAGGTTGCTCAAAGTTCCATCCAGCTTGGCCCTGAACACTTCCAGGGATGTGAAACATGGAGATATGAAAGCCTCTCCTCCTACAGAGAGGAGCATAATAAGAATTTTCCAAGCTCTAATGCTTGAAATTAGTGCTGCACTGGCACCTCTAAACCTCACTGTCATCTACACTACCTTCACTTTGAAGTGATTAAAGACCTTGGAAAATCCCCTCTGAAAGTCTCTCAGCCAAAAGCCAAACCCAGTGAAGCCAAACATGAGCAAAGCAGCCAACCTGATGCTTACCTGATGCTTGCTGCATACCTCAGGTGACCCTACCAAACTCACTGCCACATGACCTGCCCCGAGAGCCACAGTTCCTCTGCTGGCCTTGCAGAGCCCTGCTGAAGTCAGACATACTGGGAGATTTATGAGGGTTCTCATGAGCTCTTCTCAGCATCACACATGCTCTGGTCACAGCCAGCCCAGGGACAGACCATAAATCCCATTTCACTGATGAGAGGAGTGATGCACAGAGAGGTGGACTATTTCGCAGTCAAATCTCCCATCCACATCCCTACTACCTTGGTTCCCCAGCTCTTCCCAAATCCTTTAGAGCAGCCCAGACCCTTTACAATGTGCTGTTCCCACACTACAACTTGTGGTGACAGTGATAGAGGGTGCCCGTTGCTCCCCCTCCTTCTCCTCTGTGTACTGGCAGCTGAATGTGTTATTTTTGTCCCCAGTTCAGAGGCAGTTTCATGCATCCCACTGTGTGGCTTATCTTCTGCAATTAGCACTTTCCACCATATCTGATAGGAGAGAAGGGCTCAGCTGCCCCTGATTAATTGCCAAGTATTTGCTTTCTTTTCCACTTCTGTGGCCTGGAATTAATTAGTTTATCCCTCTTATTCCTTTCATGGGCCAGAGCGTTCTCCTTTTTTTGTGCAATTATATATAATAGCAATGCTTGAAATCCCCTGGGGAACAGTTGAGAGAGGCTCTCAATGGGGAGGAAGGAGCCTGAAAGCAAAGAGATTACTAAAGGTCATATGTCCTACAGCTTCCCTGTGGTCTTAAAATATATATTATCCTCTGACTCCAGCACAAATTCCTTCCCTGCACCACCTACCTCGCTGCCTTCTCCAGGTTTTTCAGTTAGTTAATGTCTGAACAGCAGGAAAAGCTTGCAGACCTAAATCCCAAGTGTGAACAAGAGATGTAAAAGAACGGCCTCCCTTGGCTGGACACCTTCAAGTGTTGCAGAAAACACAGACCTCATAGCCCAGCAGGGACAATCTCACAATGCTTGCCTGGCCACTATAAGGTACATGGCAGTAGGAACACTGGCTCTGATATGAAGGAGATGCTAAAGTTTAGATACAGCAGCTAAACATTCTCACAGTCTCTGGCTGAGGAGGATGACTCCTGTGGCTCACTCAAAAGCCAGCCAACAGCACACTGCTGACTTGGGGGAAAGTAGGACAGAAGATGTCCCTGAGCAAGAAGACCATGTCCAGTTCCTCCCTTGCAAATGCAGGTGACACTGGCACCAGTGTTCACATCCCAGTCTTGTTTTCCTGAACAGTAAATCAGGAGTAAATGAGTATGAAAGCTCTGTTACTGAATGTAAACCTTGATCCTTTGTCCAAAAGGAGAAGGATGGGTTTTGATATTTTTTAATTGAATATCCCCATGCCAGGTCTTGTTGAGACACTGCAGCCCTTGGGGAACAGTACGTGGGGCATGAGGAAAAATCAAGGCATCTGGGAAGGAGTGAGGCAGAACTTCATCTAATTCCTGAACTGCTGGCAGTAGATCCATCTAAGGTCTTATTTACTGAGGTTTTTAGACCCATAATTGTTATCTTCCTTTTGATCTTGTTCACACCCATTATTAGGTTATGTGGTCTTTACAGGACACTCCATTTGAGTCACTTCACTTACTGCATTTTTTTAAGCTGGTGTCAGATGGCTGCATTTGGCCCAACATAGCCTGAGTTTCAGGGGGCTTTGGGGGTGTCAAGATTCCTGTGCATTAAAATTTTCATGCTATCTCACTTGAAGATAAGGAGCCATGATGCAGCCAAGATGCTGTCCCCAGTTCTCAGGCTGTCAGGATGACTGTGGTCTCATCCAGCATAGGAAGGGAGGGATCCCAAGACAGCCAAAAATTAGACAAGCACTTGTTTTCCCACCACAATACCTGCAGTGCTAAAGCTGTTCAGCTTTTAGTCAGAGAACAGACAGCAGGCTGGCTCTTATTGGGTGCAAAAGAGAAGGGATGATCAGGCAAGAGAGCGTACCTAAGACCCCGGTATCCTGTTCTCTGCATGGACATTTCTTTCTGCCAGCTCCCCTGCCTCTTGTCTCTATCTTCATTTGGCTGTCTTAATTATTAGCAGTGACCAGTTGTCTCCCTACAATCCTTTTGTGCAGCCTGGAGGTGATAAACCTGTGGAAGATGAAGGCTGGGCATTGCCTGAGCTGCAAATCAAGAAGTGGCTGAAGACTGCAGCCGGGTGGCACGGCATCTCCCGCAGCTCTCCTCCCCTCCCTTTCTCTCCTTTTCCCTCTCCTGAGTTACAGCTCTGCCAGTTCTGCATCATGGACCCCTCTGAACTTGCTCTGCAGGCAGGGTGTGAATGGAGCACAGACATGCCTGGGAATCTGTAACTGTACAGAGATACCTGTGTGTGTCAGGGAGGGGAAATGGGCCAGGGGCTGGCCTCACACACAGTGTGGAGCCAGGAAATGCAAGCATGCCAGGTATATTACACACACACACCCCTGTAATTTGAATGATGGTCTGCACCCTTCAGTGTACACTGCATGCTCCAGAGAGCATCTGCTGAGCAAAAGGCATTAACATACAAAAAGGAGGGAGCTTGCTTTAAAGCAGCTGAACATACCCATCCAGAGTGTGCACTGCAGTCAGAGAGTTGTTTCAGGCAAAATGGTTCCATCTTTCTCCTTGGAAAGGCACCTCAGTGAGCACTTCTGGGCTCTCCCTCAATTCAGCATGGTGTTGGGGCAGCAGCTATTTCCTTGCTCTCAGATGCAAAAGGACAAAAAGCATCCACAGCTGTTTCTAATCCATTTGTTTCTGGAGAGGACAAGGTGGGGTAGTTTTTTGCCTCACTCTAGAAGGAGTTTTTCTAATGCTGTGGGGCAGAGCTGGAGAAGATGAGTCTATTTGGGGAGAGCAAGTTTTGCCAGCGGTCTGTTGAGGGCTCTAATGTAGCCTCTGTTCCACAGGGACCTATGGGTTGCAGTCTCCAGCAGCAGGCACAGAGGGGATCCTTTTGCCTCCCTACATGAATTCCTATTTATAATGAAGATCTTAGATTTGTGTTCTGGTTCTGTTCCTTCAACACCTGCATCCCTCAGCCACGCTCTGCTGGTGTAAAATGGTCAGTCTGCCTTTATTTGGGCAGTGCTACAGTCGTTTCACCCCTCCCGAACCTCTAAAGCTCTTTCCTTCATAATTAGGGGTATAACTGATCTCATATGAAGAGCTCTTAAATGGCAGGAATGCAAAACCGAGGAGGCTCTTCATCCCCCTCAACTCTCCCCCACCCACCACAGCACCTGCAATGTGATTCATCCACATGCACCAAGCAACATTTCTTCGTTTTACCTTACAGTAATCCACAGCTTTACTAAGGAGGCACTCACAGAAGCGACTTGAAAGCAAACCCATAAACGTCTCTCTTAATTACTTGGTAAAACATTTTATTTTCTGTCTCTTTGTTTCACAGTTGCAAGTAGCAGCAGATAGGGAAGATGTGTGACATGCTGGCTTTGAATGACACGGGGAGCCAAGTGCCTGCTCATGACAGCTCCTTCAGGTTTGCAGAAGCAGAGCACAGAGGCACATGCATTCCTGCCTGCCCAGTTCTGAAATGGCATTTGCAATTGCTGAATGCCTGTACAAACCAAGCATTTTACAGGAGCAAACATTTTTTCAGCCTCATTTGAATGCAAAGCTGCCATCATTACACACGTAAAGTAAGCAAGCAATAGCCTCACAAGACCCCCAGTGGTGACAGAGTTCATTCCCCAACCTCCTAACAGCAAAGTCCTGTGATTTCAGTGTCAAACACTGCTCAAAAAGAAGTTTAGAATCTCATTAGATCCTAGTTTGTTGCTACTCACTGTCTAACTCATGTTTGCCCTACTGGCTTCCATACAAAGTGTTGGTTTTGCTTACTGCTATACGTCTTCACTGGGTTTCCAGACATTATTAAGCATCTGACACAATCCATCCCAGAGGTAGCTGCATTTAGTTGTGGCTGAATGATTGCTGAATGTATGTAGTCTGCAAAGCAGTGAGTGATTCTTCAAGATGTCAGTCATCTTCATTAACATAAATAAGATACGTTTCATTTTAGTCACTCTAAAATCATTGAGTCATTTATTGATGTCTCAGTAATTTATGAGCTCTGTATCCTTGCTGGAAACCTACCAGTGTGACTGGTTGCAGGAAGAAATGGGCACAGTACAGAGACAGATCTCTGTCTAACTGAATTTCAACTATTTCTTCCCTGGGTTAAAGGGTGACACAGACTGGGGTGATAATGCTTGCGAGCCTTTCACCTGCAGTTCATACAGTTAGTGGCAAAATGACACTGTATTGCCCAGTGAGAAATGGCCCTCTCATGTTCCTGTTGGTGCTGTGACTTATCATAGGCATCCAAAAACTGAATCCAATTCCCCTTTTTGCTGGCAACTTTAGCCCAGAAGGCAAAGGACTCACTAGAACAGAGAATGAGCTTCCTTCCTGTTCCAAGAAATGGTCAGCCAGGAGAGGTGTACATCATCTGGAGCAGCTGGAGCTTTTATCTGGAGGGGTGATGAAAGGGAAACATGAGTCTCCCGGGGTGTCAGTCAAGCACTCTCATCAGTCTAATTTCAGACAGAAATTTTAGCAGGCAAGAGAACTGAATCGGTCCAGATGAGCTCTGGAGAGGCATCCAGATCCTCTGTTGATAAGACAAATCAAAATGGGATGCCAGCTTGTCACAGTTCAGAGAGAAGAGGAGCCCTGCATCCTCAACACCACTTCAACAGCCCTCAGCTCAATGGTGGGATGGAGGATTTGTCAAAAAAACAGGTCCAAATTCAGCATCTCTCACAGTGGCCTCCTTCTGTCACATGTTTCAGATCCTCTCTACTCAGAAATGCCCAGCAAGTGTGACTGTGAAGCCAAAGGGGAGCAGGGTGGAGAAGTCACGGCCCGTACCAGAGTCAGCCAAGCTGAGTGCGAAGCTGGGTGTGCACACAGTCACTCCAGCTCCGGCCATGAGCTTTCCCTTGGGCAGAAGGAGAAGGAGAGCAGGACAGGTAGGATGCCCACAGCCCACACTGACATTTCTCACTTCCCCATAATCTCACCTCTGTCACCTCACTTCTGGGAGAGAGGTAACTTTAAAAAGGTTTTATCAAGCCCATCAAAGGGGAGAAGAGAAGGGACCCCAAAGTGTAAATAAACTTGTGTGCCTTAGTTTCATTATCTCACCCCTGTTTGTTCCCTTTCCCTTCTGCTTCTATCATGTTTTCTTCTCTCTCACCTCTCTTACTTTCCCTCTTATCCCTTTCTGCCTCTTCAGTCTTCTTCCCCATGTTTTCTCCTTGGAATTCCCATAGGGATCCTACTCTGTTCACAGGCCCACAGAAGCATCTCTCCTTTACACTCTACATTTAAACAGGTGTCAGCAGTGTTTCAGTGACCAGTCAGAGGTACTTTGGCATCACTGCTTTGCCACCAGACCTCTCTGTGCCATACCACCTCTTCCACACAGCCCACAGGAAGCTGGTAGCACCACCCAGGGAGCCTTGGCCCTGGAGCAGAGGGAAGAGATGGACCTGTCCTCGTTGTAGAGGTGCATCACAGCTGGGGATGATTCATTTTAGCAAGCATACTTAAGGGTCATTGACACAAGGTGCTCCTTCCCTTCAGAATTGTGTCTGTGTGGATGACCCATGTGCAGGCTACAGATGCTCAGGTGCTGCCCAGTCTTGTAACTGGAATCCATCAGGAGACCTGACTTAACATAGAGTGGTTTATATCCCAAAAATAAAAGACTTTGCTCCTCCTTCCTCCCACCTGAATGTCACCTCTTGGGATGCAAAACCAAGGCTTGAGGCTGGAATTTGTCAATTCTGCATTTTTCACCCGGGAATGTTAATGATCTTCCTGCATGGCCCACAGCCTTCAGAGGTAAAATAGCTCATGTGGAACATTAGGACTTCCATTGATTTACTTCTACTGCTTCCAGGCAGTAACGTTCCAAAGGGTTTTTATCTACCTATTACATGCCAGTGGGATGCTGATGCTGTAGCTGGGTGGGCTCACACACAGGTGGAAAGACAGGTGGACAGGTAAATATCAATGGGGCCCTTCAGACAGGCTGGAGGAGGCCATGTGACTGCAACAATCAGTACAGTTGTCAATGCATTTAAGGCATGCTTTAGTGAGTCCAGGAGACTGCAGCAGATCACTTTGCAGAAGTCCAGCTGCCAGGAGAGCCATCCATGGCTTTTGAATGAATGCTCCTTTGCAAGCTACCTGCCCTGCTAACCCTAGTAGAAATTCAGTCACATCTGGTGGCACTGGAGCAACAGCCCAGCAAGCCTGGCTGTATCAAGCTTCTCTGGCCAGTGGAAAAGCTGTGCAGATGCACTTTCATGGTGATGATAACTGAGATGTTTTATCTCCCATCTGTCACGAGCTGTTAGCATCCACACAATTAGTTATTAAAGCCCAGCCATCAGCAGTAACAGAAGATGCTGTGGTATCTCTACTGCACGTTAATATCTGCCCTTAGTCAAATAAAGCAACCCCTCTGTGTGAAAATAATGTGTGATATATCACACTGCCAGATGAGTTTTCACAGGCATCCAAAAGGCAGAAATGCAAGCAGAGCACACACACAGAGGAACACTAAATTGTTAAAGGCACATCTAAACTTGTCACATGGGACACTTCTCTGAATCCAGGCATTATTGCTTTCTGAATATCTTCCCTCCTCACAAGATGTACTGAAACTTTTCCTCATTGAGCACAATACAGGAGTCAGAGCTGAAATTTGAAAGCTGAGGCAGCTGTCTGAATGTAAAAGACAATAAATCTATACCAAGTCAAAAGGCCAGAACCATCTTAGGATATCTGGAAAAGGGTGTCTGTAGGCTAATGTCCAGATGGGAATCCAGACCAATCCCTGCTGAGCTGCTACCATAGCTGTTTGGTACTTGGAACTTTTTTTTTTTTTTNTCTTCCGATTTTTTTTTTTTTTTAATTTTATTTTATTTTTATTTTATTTTTATTTTTTATTTGCTCTTGGTATAATTTTTAAATTACCTATTTGAACCCCTTGGAATAGGTTCCACTGAGACTCCTCAGATTTCTTCACACATTTAGGAGTCCAGCCTCAGCACATAGGGTGAACAAAACATCTGTCAGAGCTGCCTGGGCTTTTGGAAGAGGTTGGAGTCTGCACCCAGGTCTCATGCCATTCCCAGTACCCAGCAGCAGGGTCTCTTGCAAAGATGAAGTGCCTGGCCTCAGGACTGTGGCTCTTTCCCTTCTTCTACCAATATGTTTAGAGATGGAGAGGAGAAAAATCCCTGCCATCCATGTTAACAGTGACTCAATGTGTTATTTCTGGCAGTTATTCCACAAGATTTCTTTTTCCACATCAAAATTCAAGAGCCCAGGAAAGCAGCTCAGGGCTAGACTGCAGGATGCTAAATCCTGCAACTCAGAGAAATACACAAATGTATAACAAAGCATAGATAAAAAAAATAAAAAGGCTACACTATTCTTTTTGTAAAGACCTTTCAAGGGTCCAGGATATTATTTAAAAAACAGAAACACAATAGCTCAAATCTCCAAGGACTATGCAGCCTTGTGCTGCACTGATGTATTTCCTAGGTTTGGCCTTTCGAGCTGCCTGCCGTGACTATCGCTGCTGCACTGCCTGCGTGTCCTGACACAGAGGATGGGCACCCATGTCCCTGTCCCCTGGGGCTGGACTGCACCCCAGGGACTCTCTCAGCTGCCTGCACCCCTGGGTGCTGAGGATGGCAAGCTCCTCTCTGAGCCACGGCCCTGCCCCAGGTGACTCAGCTGAGGGGACACAAGCCTTTACTTTTCTGTTTGCTTTTTTCTCAGTCACTTTCCAGGTGAGCCAATCACTCCCTGGAAACTACAGAGGGTGCAAAGCTCACACTCGTCATTCAAAGCCTGGGGTGTAGTGGAAGACAGTGGGGCTAGCATTGCTCTTGGTTCAAGGTATGAGATGAGCCCCTGATGGCCAACAAGGGCATTCTGGAGCACAGTGTACGTACTTCCCATGAGATTCCTGGGCATGCAAGGCATCGTGGAAATGCAAGACACCCTTGGTCCTATTTCTCCACAGCCTGGTCACTCCATCCCTTCTTTAGAGCTTGCAAAGGGAACATCCCTCTGCCAATTTTACTGACCCCTCTACACTGGCAGCCACCTTGCAGAGCTTAACCTGTAAATGCATTTTACCCTCTACCCCCAGGCAGTCCATCACAGTCATCACATTGAGGCTCAGCCTCAAGGCTTTGGTGCTTTACAGTGTGGCTCCTGGCTGCCAGCTCTTCTGCTTGCTCATTCTTGTGCCTGAGCTTTTCTCCCTCTCTCTTTTACTTTTCTGCTTTTCTGTTCAAGTAGCACCTTCACTGTGGCTTGGCCAAGGCTGGAGCTCCAGCTGAGACCACAGGGCCAAGGAGAAGAGAGCACAGGTGGTGGCTCCACATGGTGGAGAAGGGACTTGGTGGTGGGGGCAAGGGTAGGGAAAAGGAAAAGCTGGAGTGAAGGAGAGGATGAAGAGTACAGTGGAACTAGTTGAATGAGAAATCAGAGGAGAAAGAGACCTGGCCATTCAGCTGGGCACCACACACATTACACTGTGAGTGGCTCCTCTGTGTCTGAAATGTTTTGGTTAATGCTTAGGGAATAAAATGTGTGGAAGCCTTTTTTTTTTTTTTTTTTTTTTTGGTTAATAGCAATCATCTATTTATAGGCTGTAAATTATACACCATGAACGTTACTCAGAGACAAGACATTATTTTGCTGCCAACAGGGAAAAGGGAAGGAAAGGGGGAAAAAAAAACAGACAGAGAGAAGGGAGAGAGAGGGAGAAAGGCATACAGAGAGAAAGTGAGGAAGCTGTGAGCTTCTGACCCCCCCTGCACCCCATGAATCTACAGCAAAGGGCATGTCATGTGCAACAAGCATGACACTGAAAAGAGGAAGAGAAGCGTGTGGAGCCAGCTGCGGAAGCCCAATTCTTCTTGTTCCTTCCTGTCATAGAGGAAATGTGGGGCCATTTCTGAATGGGTTCAACCATTTTCTAGTGCTTCTTTTGAGTGCCAGAATAAAGCACCATGAAAAATTTTGCACAGTAGCTGATGGTCTGTGGAATCTGACACCCTCCTGTCTGTTGCAGACACAAGTGCATGGGCCACTTTCCAGGCTTTCCTGGCCCCTTGACAGCAATTTGAGCGCTTCAGAAAAACACTTTACCATCCCCCCTCTCTTTTCAGCCCCTTCTGGCTTCCCCCCCAAACCCTCTCCCTCCTTTTGCAATCACATGTGCACAGATTCATCTGCCAGAGATAGAAACCAGATCATGCTGTCTTCCTTTGCAGTCAATAGAAATAGGGAGAGAGGGTAATTTGCCTCCTTGATCTCGGCATTAGTTATGAGATAGCCCTACAATATTTAATTCAGTATAATATTTAAGTATCTAACACTAGATGAGACAAGTTTAGGCTTTATGAGAAACCCAACAAACTGCTTCCATCAAGCTAGCTGTGTACAGGATGAAAACATTCAGGAGTAATTCCAGACCATGGCAGAATAAGAACAATTTATTTTTAATGCAACTGCTGATAAACTTTTTCATGAATACTTGGGCTTCAGAAAGCATCACAGCAGATCTAACACAACTTCCTCCTTTTCTAAAGCTTATTGACCTTTTTCTTTGGCTCCCTAAGCTTCATCACTTAATTGTTCCTTTCTTTCCACTTCCTAATTTCTCTCCTAGATTTCCTACTGTTTGTATGACTTCATTCCTTTTGATTTCATACACTGGAAAAAGAATAAGAGGTTTTGACCCAGCTTTAGGACTTAAAAAAACCTTTTTAATCTCTGAGGTTTCCCAATATCTATCCTATAGGATAAAAGCAAAACCTGTAATGTGAAACCCACTCATTTTACAGTCCTACCATAGAAAGAACTGTATGTGCACCCTGCTGATGCTAAAAACATACCCTTGGTCAGCAGCCCACTGCAAAGCATCTGTGACATCTACTGAGAGATGTCACAGTCCAGGTATGGACCAGAACCAGACACTACTCCCTATGCATCCTTGAATGCAAGGAGCACATGTGGAGGCATGCAACACTGAGATCCAAACTCAATTCACCTCTTTTCTCTGGTGCTTTGTAACTGAGGGCACATGGTCAGCCACATTATGCAGCCAGGGCTCCCCTGTGTTTCAGTGAGGTCAACATGGAGAACTGGAAAAGGATAAAGATCTGTTTGACAGCCTACTGAATCATCAACAGTTGAGCAATGGGTGGCTGAGTAACTGGTGGGGTGCTGCTTGGCGTTGTTTCAAACCACGTGTTGCTCACAAGCAAGAAATTTAAGTCAGTAATCCACGGGGTAGAGCAAAAGTGAGACCATGAATTTGGATCTGAGCTTGCAGAGCAAAAGTCTCCAAGTGGTTCTCTAAGCTGCTGGTTAGGCAGGATGGCACACACGTGTGAGATGGTGCTGTGTCCAGTGCCGTGTCGTGAAATCCGTGAGCTCCCTTGAAGCTCCAGCAAATGGGAGCAACAGCATTACAGTGCTTGGCTTGACAGTGCTTGACATTGCAAACCACCCTAGAACACCGTGCTACAGAGCAATCCTTTTCATGATGAGTGCCTGTTTGGTGACCTGTGTGCAAAGGCACTTCCTAGTTCCACTTAAAAAGGCACAGGAAAAATATCCTAGATGAATCCAAGGGTAACTCTCATGCAGTCTAGTACAGAGATATCTAAGCAGACACTTAGCAAAATGTTACATCATATACAATCCCATAAATATGTTCAGAGGTACTGTCTTTTGCCCTGGGAATGTAATGTGATATAGACCATTCAGCTGAGATACCGTGTCACTGAATTGCTTTTTCATTCCAGCAGTGGGTCTTTCCTCAGCTAGGAGAAGACATCCATGATGGCAGTGATGTGTGGGCAGGGAACCTGCAAAGCAAATGCTGCTGCCAAATAAATAGAAAATCAGATCTCCAGAGTTTCTAGTTTGGCCTGGAGGACAAGTCAACCAGCAGAATGCATCAGCATAGATACTCCTCATCTGAGCCCCAGGGAACATCTTTACCTAAGCACAGTGCACCCTTACCCCTCAAGCTCTGATCTTGCCAGAGCTCAAATACAAGCAGCATGAAAGAATATCCCACAGTTGCTGATGAATTAGTACATTGCTGCCTTCTCTCCAAATCAGTGCTAAATTTGTCTGCATCACATTAAAGAGCTATGCTCCCTTCCCAAACCCTGACGTGTGAAACCTCACCTCATTCCTATCCCCTGAAGCTCAAAACTGATCCTGGACCAGTGCTCCCAGCAAGCCAGCTGGCATCCTGTACCCCTGTCAGGGTCTCACAGCCAACCTGTGTTTTCACTGGTGCAGCAAATCGGAACCGAGCAGTCTCCTGATCTGAGCCTTGCAGGGCATAACAGCCCAGTCTCCAGAGCTACTGTCTGTAGCCTCTGCTCTCATGCCCTTCCCATGCCAGAAATGCCTCTTGTCTCTGTGCCACACAGCCAAGCCATAGCTGCCATTCCAATGGCAGATGCCTGCCAGTAAGACCCAGCAGGGCTCAAGTTCTGCCAAATCACATCTGCTTCTTTGTCCTGGTTTCCCCCAGCTCATCTATGATTTCAATTAACTAAAATCACGACAGCTATTCCAGTCCTACGTAGGCAGGGCAGATCCCCTCACTGTTTTTTCTTTTTTTAAAACGAGTATTATTTTGGGGTGTAGGTGGAGGGGTGGTGCTTAAGTGAAAAAGTCTGAATCTGTAGCATAAAATCTCATCTCAGCCTAAAAGAAGAAGCTGGCAGATTGATGGAAAGCATCACCATAATGTGAAAGAACAAATAGGGTGAAGATGCTGCCAGATGGGAAAGTGAATCCTCCCTGGTTCTGTGAGTATAGATATCGTTGGTGGTGTACATACCACTGGCACATTCTGCAAGTAAACTTTAATCTTAGCTGTAGCTATCACCAAATTATGCCATGGTCTATAAGAAGCAGCAAAATACTGTACCCAAATGATCTGGGGGCTTGGAGAATCCTTTGCTTGCCTCACTCAGCAGATCCCAGATTAGCACCTTTGTCCTTGCACCGGTGACTTTATCAGCATGATGAGTAAAGGGGACTGAGGGATATTTCTTCCTTGTGCACCCCATTTCCCCACTCTCTAACAGCTGGAACCTTCTCACAGTGAGACAGCTGGGAGCAGTGGCTCTTTGCAGAAGGCAAGGTGGTTTCTACGTGGGTGAGATTGTTGTTGTGAGGGCTCCAAAGAAGAAGAAAAATCTCCTCTGTTACTAAGCAGGGATCTGAAGGCCATTGTCAGGGGAGAAGCAGAAGAATTTCCATAAAAGGAAGAATTATTCTCCCTGCAGCCAAACCACCTGGACTCTAATCTTGTCAGATCTCACATCAGTAGCAGGACTGGTCAGCAAGGGGAGACAGGGTGTTGCAGTGATGCAGGGAAGAAGGGAGGGGAACTTCTTATCCTGTGCAGACAGTAAATCAGACAGTAAATACATTATCCCTGTGGATTTTTTTTTCCATGACCAAAAGAAGAAGAGTCTTTTATGATCCAGAGCGTGAAGTGTGCATCACATGATGTCTAATCTGACTTTCTCATCTAATTCCAATAGGAGCATTTAGATTATGCTGCATTGCTTTTCCTCTTTCCACTTTCTTTCATCATTCACCTAAGCTGCTCTAACCAGTTGCGAGCCCCAGAACTGTTTGAATAACTGTGTATGAAAAATTTCCTTCTGTTGCAAGCAACATAAGGCCCCTGGAAACAAAGTGACCCTTTGCCTAATCAGCAAGAGGGGTCCCAGGACATTAAAGCAGAAATGGACATGACAGAGGAGAAGGGATGTAGAGTACAGAGTCTCTGTCCACCAATCCAACACCAGAGCCTACAGGGATCACTTTGGACTGCAAGGAAAAAGAGGTACCCCCAGATCCCAGCCCCTTTTTCTGCATTACCCAGGGATTTCCTCAGGCAGCTTGTCTCCTTGCTTTGTCTCTGAACCCTCTGAACCATGCCCAGTATAGATGGCAAAGCTGCAGAGGCTGACACAGCAGAGGCACCCTCCAATGTCCTTGAAGTCCCTGGGACAGACCTAATGTCTGGGTTAAGTGCACTCACAGCAACTTTCCCTTGGCTCAACTATCCAACTAAGTCAGTGTTGAGTTCTCTCCACATGATGGCTGTTTAAAATCACTGTAAGACAAGTAGGAGGAAAAGAATGGATCAGGGGAAGGAAATAACCAACTCTTGTCCTGCTGCTCTTTGGCCAGTAAAGTGATAAAGCAGAAAAGAGAGGAGGCTTTTCCTCTGCTGTATTAAGAAGCTGAAAATTGAAGAGCAAATGAAGAGTATATTTGAAGATAGCACAAATCCTCGATAAAGCCTCTCTGAAACTTGATGAAAAATTTCAGTGTGCATTAGGAAAGTTGGGATTTGCTAAAGGATAAATCCATCAGACAGGACAAACTGAGGAGAAGTGGCAGACACAGATGGTTTGTTTGGGCTCCCAAAAAAGTGGGAGTGGGGTGGGGGTGCAGAATGAGCATTAGCCTCTGTTGGGCTGTCGGTCAGGGATGGAGCACTAGCATGGAGGTCAAGCACGCAGGGTCTTCAGTCTCTGCTTAGCCTCTTGTGTTGTTTGAGGAGACAGCCCCAGCATGCTGGCACCACAGATGCAGAAGGTTCTGGGGCAATCATGAGCTTGGCATGGTCCCCCTCTTGCCTTGCTCTCTGTCCACTTCCCTGCCACAGGGTCAAGCTGTGGACAGCACAGGCAAGCAGCACCCTTAATGGTTCCCTTTCTGCCTCATCAGGAAAGCAGGATAGCATGAGCTGCTCTGGGCCACAAAAATCCAGAGTAGTTTCAGAGGTGGTAATGAGGTCTTTGGGAGGAGATATAAACACAGTCACTAATCTCACTCTTGGTGTGATAGGCTGTGTATAGGAGACACTCTCCAGTGTCTTCTATAGGAGAGCAAGCAGAAGCACTCTGCCTAGCTTTCAAATTTGCACTAATACTGTCTCCCCAAATAGGAAAAGATATGGCCTAAATTTCCTACCTGCTCTTCAAAGATTTCTCTTACCCCCTATGCATTTCCAACAAATTAATTCCCTTGGCACAGGCCTATAATTAAGAAACTGTACAGGGAACTTTGTCATCAGGTAAATACAGATGATGGTGTCTGGAGACAGAAATTCTTTCAATGAAGATTAATAAGCAGTGCTCCTGTCCCAGTCTATCTGGCAGTGGGGAGAACAGGGTTTGAACATGGCAGAGAAGGGTCAGTGCTCCCCCTGCCCTGCACATCTGGCACCATCCACCTAGAATGCATCCTTCATGGAAGCCTTCAGAGGATACAAATGGTTTCTCTGTTTTCAGGCTTTTTGTTTAGGCAGAACTGTAATTTAGACTGTTCCTGCAGCAGCAGGGGAAAAGGGCAGAGAAAACATGCTCATTCTTGATCAGAAAGAGACACATCTATTTGCCTCATGTGCATTTGCTTCCCAGAGGGGACATGGACAGGAACTGATGTTTGCAATCCACACAGTGCTTAGTGGGAAGGCAGGTCCAAGAGAGGCAATAGGACACAGCTATGCCTCTTCCTGGCAGATCATCCTGGAAACAGATGTTTTGCCTTAGGAGTTTATGCTCTTCAGTGCCCACCAGGCAGCAGCAACCTGACTGCAAAGGCCTGAGTCAGTGAAGGGAGCAGGGAAGAATAAAGAGAAAAAGCTTTGCTTTACATGTTGAATGGAAAAAGAAAATATCTCACATGAGGACAAAAAAGCCCACAGAGGTCACAGCACATAAAGGAATAGGAGGAGAGATGATCCAAAGCACATCCCAGAAACGGTGTTAAAGCAGCAAGAAGAAAGAACACTGAGGAAAGAAGTAGTAAGTATCCAGCACTAGAATCAATTAAACGTAGCCAAAGAAGGAAAAAGGTCAAGACAGGCAAGAGAACAGCAGATGCTGGTGCTGAGTGAGGTTTGGAGAGAGTGCTCACCCTTTAACCAGGAGGCTCACATGCATAGCTCCTGTTAAAGGGCAGATTTGGACAGGAGTACATTCCTGCAAACAGGGAGGCTCCTCTGCCTCCATCTTGCACAGCCACGTATGAATTGTTCCCAAGGATTTCATATGAACCATCCCAGAATTTCTTTTATCAACTCAGCCAGCAGCACCGGCAGAGGCGAGTAAAAAACCGTGTGTTTTTCACAGTGACCCCTTCCCCATCTCCACTCACGGGAAAGTTGCATGGCCTTGGTGGCTCTCAGCAGCAGATGTTAAACAGAGAGGGGAAGGGTTAGGCACACTGGCCATGTCTGATCATCCAGCTCCTTCCACAGGCAGCGAATAACAGGAGCACACAGCTCTTGAGAACAATCTTAGAAAAGCTCTTCCTTACGCATAATAACTTGTTCTTTTAACAACAGGGACAATACCTGCACTTCTTGTAACAAGTTTGGCCCTTGGGACATTTAATGACAGAAGTCCAGAAAGCTGGATTGCCTGGCTGGGAAGGCATGGGCACTTCAGGGAACATCAGGTCTCGTCTGGGATACAAATGGCTTCAAGTAAGCTTTTGGCCCAAGGTGGTGACTGGAATGCTGCTGATATTCCCAGGAAAGAAAGAAATAAAAAAGGTATTATAAGGAGGTGAAGAAAGCCTTTGATGCTCAGTTTATTGGGAGGCATAATGTGATATATGAGAGATTTAGCCAGCATTATCAAGTACTGGAGGAGACTTAGTCAAGTCCTTCAGAAGAGTGGTGCAGAGCTGTTCAGGACACTTCCAGAGAATTTCTGAGAGGAATCATCATTGCAGGCCTAAGAGACAGGGAGTACTGGGCTACTCCTTCCAGCTTGAACACACCCTGACCTTGGCAAAAACCAAAAAAAAGCTACATGAGAAAAGAAGCAGGAAGATTTGGAGGGTAGGGTGTGCAGAGGAGGAAGCAGCCAATAGGTTGACACAGCCCCAGGCGAGTGAAAAGGACCAGACACACCAAAAAAAACCCCAATTCAACTCCAGGGACAGAGAAAGAAACAACAGAACACATTCTGAGTATCTCCCTGAATTCATGGCCTGTATTTTCATGCACAGAACAAGATTCCAGGAGATCAAAGAAAGCAGGGCTTCTGTTTGACAAGCAAGGACATAATTAAGAAGAGCTGTATTTAGCACCAAAAGCCCCTGAGGTGTGCAGAAGCAGGGTAACCCCTCACACTACGGAAACCTTAACACAGGACTCCAGATGTTATAATGAAACCCTAAAGGCAATTGGAATTTGGAGTGCCAGGAGGTCCCAGAGACAAGCAAAAAGCCCCTAGAGCCCACAACCCCAAGACTGGCCCAGTCTTCCATAAAAACTCTCAACAGGGGCAGGGTAAAGTGAATTTTTTCCCTGACAAATGTTCATTTGTGGTCAGCATTTCCATGCTCTGTACCACTTGCAGCTTGGCAGGGGATATTTTGCCTGCAAAGCTTTCCTTAGGAGGCAAAGGCTCTCATTCGAAAATGAGAGCAACAGAAGTGGTAGAAGATGCACTTCTGATGTGGGGAAGGAGCTAGGTGCCCAGGTGTGACTAATGCCATGTAATTTTTGGTGTCTAAGCACAGATGAAAGCATAACATAGAAAATGGAGCTAGAATTGCTTGCAGTCAAAGGAGAGACAGCTACTTTTACATTGTGATTCTTTGATCTTTTTGAGATAGGTACATAAGGATGAGATAAATCATGCCCTTCCTCTCCCATGGACATAAAGGGAGCCTGGCACTGTGGTAGGCAGTCTTCATAAGAGAGAAACTTGCTCTCCACAGCTAGAGAGCTTTTAAAGGCTTCAGTTACTCGTGTAAATATACAGCTGACCTGGCAATAAAAACCAGCGAGGACACCAGTGACACAAACCCTGTGCCAAAACCTGTATCTCTGGGAAGATGCTGTGCTTGCTGCAGGTGCAGGACCACTGCCACCACAGGGGAAGACCATGGGACTGCCTTGGCCTTCACTCAAGAGATCAAGACTTTTCTCTGAAGCCCAAGTGCCCTCCTCCTAAGGCCCAGCATGGCCCCATCAGAAGGACAGCTGTGGAAAGCAGAGGATCAACACCCACACACCCTCTAGACAAAGCCCCAGAGCCTCAGAACCACCACAACCTTCTGTGGAAGAGGCAAGAAAAAAGCAGTTATCATTTCCTTTACAAGACAGATGTTTATCTATCCCATCACTTAAGGCAGCCTCCATGCCAAGCAGAAGCTAAGGCTCTGCTCTGCCCAGCCCCATTTTCTCATTTCTCTGTTTTTCTGGGTCTACTACCGTGGCCCAGGAAGGTCATGGCTGCCTCTGTAGCTGGGAATGTGGCCCAACAGTACAGCCTGAAGGGCAATTACAGTGAACACTTGCCTTTTCTCTGATTGGCAGCTAACTGCAGGGTAGGGGAGTTGTGCCAAAACCGTGCCCAAGAAGTAGTTCACAGAGAAGCTAAGAAGACTCTCTTAAAAAAAATATCCTGTTCTGGAGGGACCCAAAGAGGTCTTTGTTTAACAGGCACCACACACAAGTGAACAGTGACAACTCAGGAGCCCCTGCCCTCCTCTACATAATGAATGAATTTTGCTGGTTTCCAGGGAGGAATATTTGTGTCTTGATGTTCAGAATGCAATCCTGCTTGGGGAGAGGTACAGAGCAGCCTTCTCCCTCTGGTGCTTCAGCATTGCTGTCTGAGGGAAGCAGACTGCTCCACCTCTGGCATCTCCTCAGACATTGCCAACAGGAACACAGTTAGCTCCAATTGCAGAAGGCCATTAGTTTTGTAGGAGCATAAACACGTGTGCTGACCATGTGAAAATGAGCTTACAGAGCTGGAAAACAATAATTTCCCTATTTGCATACTTTCTTCTTCATCTTCTATGCAGACATAAAAGCCTGGACAGTGGCCACAAGCAAGAGAATCCAGTCAGAATCTGGAGAGCTCCAGAGGTCCACTGGGGTTGAAGGAATATTTTAGCTAGGCAAGGGGTTGTGTTCAATCTTGTCTCTCAGGAGGAGAGATACAAGCTAAGTTTCTTTGCATAAAGGCATCCACGGGGATTCTCCACAAATGGCACACATTGGACAATTCTGGCCTTCACTAGTTCTATCAATAAACTTCAGTTCCACTTTTGTTCCCCAGGGCCTGAGAGTGTAGGACGTAACAAAATATCCCTTGTGCACAGGAGAGGTTCAGGATGAAGCAGAGGGAGCAGTGGAGGAGCAGAGCTGGCACAGGGTTAAGCCTATTTGAGCTCACAATAGCAAATGGATTTTGCTGGAACAGATGGTGGGATACCCAAGAGAGAGAAGTGGAACTGCTGTGCTCCCTGAAGAGCCTGTACATGGAAAGATTGGACAAAGAGTTGAACAATGGACCTGAGTGTCCATGGTCCTCATGGCTCCTCTCAAGCCAAGTGTTCCAGCACTGGAGACATACCAGCACCATGCTGCAAAAGCACAGCACTGAGGGCTGCATCCACCCAGAAAAGCAGAGAAACCAGACTGTCATTGGGACCAGCCATTTCAGAACCATTGCAAGTCCCTTTTCAAGAGGCTGTCCACTCAACACTAACAGAAACAGACACACTCCAAAACACCAAAAACCTGGATGCAGACAGTGAAATGAGGAGCCTGTTACAGGAGTGAAGAGCAAGGGGACAGAAGGACTTTGCCAATGGCCAGACACAGAGGGCATTGCATGTGCCATAAGGGTCTGGCAACCCAGGATCTTCCACGTCTTCCCTTCCTCTTGCACCAACCTGACAACAACACGGCTTCTTTCCTCTGCCCCAGCCTCATCTCACACCTACACCCATCCTGGGATCTCCTGTGCCTGACACAGGTGATTACATGTCTGAGCCTTGTCATGGGAATCCACAAATCAAGAGAAAGGCTCCTAGGCTGTGCTGTGGCCAATGGACCCCCTGCCTCTTTCAAGTTCCAGTTATTGCCTTCACAAGCCCAGGATGTGGTGGTGATTCTGACTGCTGGAGGAGTTGTTCCTCAGCTGGCTGGTGAAGAGCTCTGCATGAGCTTAGCACAACATACCTGCAACAAAGCCCACACCAGGGAAGGTGGAGGAGGGTGCAGTTTCTCTCTTAGCTGTAGACATCCCAAATTTGTGATATACTATTATTCTGGCCTCAAAAATATATGGCAAGAACTCCATCTATGTGGGTCCTGGTCAGACCTTAACATGCTTTGGTAAAAGTTTTACTCTGAAAGTGTGGGTTTGTTTCATTTTTCTGGTTTTTGGGAGGGCAATGAAACTGCAAAATGCGAGGAAATAGTGGAAAAACATGTTCAGCAAGAACAGTACAAGCACTGCATGAGTGTGTCCCAGGAGCACTAGGGGAGAAGAAAGCAAAACGTGGCACATCATCTATTCCATCAATTTCCAACGCACTGTCCCTCTAGTGCCAGCACTGAACATAAAATCCACTTTTCCTCCAAAAAGCAGCCTAATTGATGCACAGGAGTGTGAGCACATTACCATGGGGGAAGCGCTGTGGGTCTGTGTGTGTACAGGCAGGAAGGTGGTCCTGTGGAAATGGGGGCAAGAGGTGGTGGGCAGGGATCAGTGTCCTCCAGCAGGGCACTGGAGGGGAGCAGAGCTCAGGGTGGTTGGCACAGGGGCTGTAGAGAGAGGCATCTGCAAGGCACTGCACAACTCACTGAGCACTCAAGTTTCTGAGTGCTCAACCGCCAAAGCACTTGATGGGAGCTGTTATTTAAACAATCCAGTTGTTAATAAGTGGAACCTTTTAGTCCTAATTGATGAAGAACCACAAGCCTGCAAGCCTCCCAGAGCTCTTCAATTATAGATACTGCCCCAGAACTGCTGGGAGTGACTGAGCAGGTTCGTGAGCTGCCACGGAGCTGCTCGTGTCCATCACTTCATACAGCTCTGACAGTGCCCTGGTTTGTCAGTGCTGCCATGATTGGGCCTTCCTTTATATACTCTGCAGAGGCTGATCCACCTACAGCCAGTCAAAGGCTCTGAACTCTGAAGAATAAGGGCTTTCTGTGCAGCTGTTTGCAGCAATTCTGTACTCTGTCCACTTCAGGCTTCCACCCCACCTCCCACCCATCAGCTCACTGGCTGTGGTGGAGCCTGTCTGACTAACAGACTTTGTAGCCAAACTACCATCAAGTGTTTCCAGTTTTTTTCCTTTATCTCCCATAACTTCATTAATCTTCTCCCATCTGTGGAGTGCTGGACAAGCCCAGAGATGCTTTGTTTCCACACCCAAGCTGAGCCAGGTCAGCATGGTCAGAGCCCAGGTACTTACTGCCTTAAGCCAGGCTAAGGCATTTTTTCTCCCTTGATTTTTTTCCTCTGCTGCAAGGTACAATCACTGTAAACGACCTTTCTGTGTGTAGCCATGAATAAAGAACATGCAGACAGGGACCACTGAGAGGTGTGAGTGAACCCTTCCCACTTTGCAATATATTTGATGAGTCAGCACACAGTTAGGTATGGGAATTCATCTAAGAGGCACCAACATCTTTTGAAGGCTCTGAAATCCTTTGGCTCATTGTTTGGAAAACCTCTGGCTCTGCCAAATTAAACATTCAGAATGTTAAGATCCCTTCCAACCCAAACCATTCTGTGATTCTGTGAAAATGGCTAAGGGATAACTATCCTTTGGATACCAAAAGAAAAAAAAAAACAAAAAAAAAACCATAAAAACAACAAAACAAGACTGCTAGCCTGGATACAGCTGCTGGACTCAAAGGCAGGAGGCTGGAAGCCAAGGTGAGGGGCAACACAGCAGCCAATTCCTTTTCTAAACAAATATTTAACATGCCCGAGTCCCATCCATGGATTTATCCAATTGGGTACACTCCTGCCAAACAACAAGAGCCTCATGAATCAGTTTTCTAACCGAAACACAGTGTCAAGAAATTCTTCATGAAGCCCCAAATTCCTGCACATTCTCAGAGAGTCTACAATGCAAGCAAAGTCTCAAGGGTGGCAATCATCTCATGGTTTTAAATTCATGTCTTGGACCCTCCTCTTTCTTCATAAGAAATTAAGTTTCCTGTCTTCTGGTACAGCTGTGTACCTTTGCTTTCAGACTTCTCATTTGTAACCCATGAAGATAAAAGAAGGATTAGAGGGAAGTGGGAATTCTGAGGTGGCAAAACAGAGTCTGAGCTGCTTCTCCACAGGCAGCCTATTCATTCTGTTGCCAGTGTCTTGCAAGGACTTCAGCTGTCTGCTCCTGAAGCCACCTAGACATTAGTAAGCATTGTGGGGAAGGGACTGCTACTTATTCATGCTTTGTTATGCATTTCTGGACTCAAAAGTAAGGCACACTCTGGGTAGGAGCCCAAATACGTTTTCCAGACCAATCTCCGTGTGTGTGAGCTGCCAGCCCCGCCCGAGTGGCCAGACCCCCCAGGTGAAGGCAGTTAAAGGCACGCTGCAAGAGCCATCCTAGAAGCCACTGCGTGGGGAGGGCTGAGCTCTGCCGGTCACAGCTGCTGCCTGTGTGGAAGGCAGAAGGATCCTGCATGCTGGTGGTCACCTCTGCTCCTGCTCCTCAGAGCTGGTGAGACAAGCTCGCCTTTGAGACATTCAAAGGGCACATGGGCACACACATGACCCTTTCTCTGCTAGTGTCAGACCTTTTTCTCCACAGCCACAGCTGGTTTACCTCCTCTAGTCGGTTCAGAACTCTTCAGGAAAGCTTTTATCTCTCCTGCAGACCTTTTCTTCCTGGGTTTGCGCTCTCTTCCCTGACTTTCAAGCTTTTCTTTCTGTGAGAACTGTTCCGGATAACTATTCTGCTGTGGGCAGTGGGGGTGTTAGTGGCTTCAACAGACTTAATCAATCACTAACAGTACTCAGGGCAGACTGTAAAAATGCTTTTGCACATTTTCATGCCAGGGCCTTCCTATTGTTTCCACATGCAAGGAATATGCCATGACATGCTCTTATTGGCATAGTAGGAGAGCATACAGAATGAAATCCACACACCCCCCTCCCATCCTCTGAGGTTTACATCTTGGGTCTTGCTGCACTGTGCTGTCCCAGTTTCCCTCACATCTGTAGGCCAAGGGAATACCAGGCTGGAAAACACAGTGGTACATCTTCTTCTACAAACAGGTTTCCTCCAGTTTGATGGACAACAGATGTCCATCAAGTTCGGCTTCTCCACACTTGCTTCTTCCTAACCAGAAATCAGCCTTTATAGCAAGCAATCTTGAAAAATGAAAAAAGGAAAACACAAAAAATCCCACAACATGGAAGCCCTATGTAACACAGGTTTTGTTTCTAATGAGGAAGCCTTTGAGGCAGCTTTGAAGCAGTTGTGCCAGAAGAATGTGTGCTTAAGCTCTTTGCCCTTGGGCTGTCACCTTATCAAACCTCCAGAGAAAGCAGGAAAAACTGCATTGGGGCTCAGAGAGGAGACTGTACAGAAAACCTTGGGTGCCGCAGCAGAAGGCTAGAGTCAAAGTTACAGATCTCCCATGATGCAGATTGCTCTTCCACAGCTTAGTCCCTGGAACATTTCCCTCATACTTACTGCTGTGGGGTCATTCTAAGCAGCTGCAGAGTCAAAGTCCAGCTCTCTCCAGACTGTGTGGGCGAGGGAGGGCTGCAAAAGCCACCAGATTGTACCTGTAAAAGCATTACTGCTAGGGGCCAGGAGGCTGTCCACCCTCAAAAGCCTTTTTGTTCAAAGAACTCTGTTGATGAAGACAGACAGCGCAGGAACTGTGGTGACAGCAGAGGGCTGGTGGCACCACAGCAGGGTGGCTAGGGAAGCCCCACCACTGTGGTATTTGGGTAAAGGCTCCAGAAATGTCTGACCACTATATACAGTTTACACTTCAGCCCCTACAGAGGGGATTCATCCTGCCCGGGATTTTCACTGTTCACCATTCCCCTTCCTGCCAAGAGACCATGCATTTTTTCTCCTTCTTAACACATGAGCTCTCTTTTTTTGTTGTTGTTGTTAGGGGTTTTTTTGTGTGTGTTTTTGTTGTTGTTGTTGTTTTGTTGTTGTTGTTGTTGTTGTGTATGGGATGGGGGTTTGTCCCTTTTTTGCTTTCTTCACCACAACAGCAAAAACTCCTTCCTGCAAGTAGCACTGACCAGGACCAGTCCTCCCTTGCAGGGACAAGGCAACCATGGTACGAAGAAAACCTGAGGTTTAAGTGGACCTCATGTTCCTGCAATCAGTCCAGCCTTAATAAGAGCCTCTGTAGCCCCACACCACCTCCACCAGCACTGAACCTGTGCTGTCACATGCCAGCATATATAATAATACAAGGAAGCAGGTCACCTAGGGACTTGGTCCTTTGGAGGCTGCCTTTGTTCTCACACTGTTCACCTTGCTTAGGGATCAGCTGCCCTGGTGCCCTGAGCCTCTGGCACTTCTCACACTGCTGCTGATAGAGCTGAGCTCTGTCACACAGCACAGCAGCCATGTCCCAGGCTTGTTCATGCCACTGCAGCGTGCAAAGCTGCAGACAGCAGAGCTGCCCTTGATGCTTTGTGACTGTGAAATCTACCAGCAGAGGAGATCTGTGTCATGTGGCAGCTCTAGCAGCCTTTTTGGCAAGCAGATAATTAAATCCTGCATTCTCAGTCTCTGGGTCCTGCAGCCAGCTGAAGATACAGCCCACAGACTGCCCTGAGGACCTACAGAAAGGGGAAACACACTCATCTCTGAGGAGGATGTGGGTCCACGTGGATACTGAAGGGCTCTGAAGTTGGCAAGGTCACTTGTGGCTAGGAAAGAGCTATGCTTTTGGATGGTTTGAACTCCAAACAAATCTGTGGGGGTGGTGATCTGGCAGCAGTGATAGCAGTGTGTCAGCTGGGTGCAGAGCCAGGTCAGAGCCTGTGAGGCACACGGCAGTGAGGCAAAACAAGAAAGAATTGAAGTGTGCACATGGGGAATTGCAGATAATTGTGAAGTGTAGGGAGGGAAGAGAGAAGGTGTAGGGGTTGTGTGTGCAGGGGTTGGTCCAGCTCTAAACACAGCCTGTCGTTCACTGTGCTCCACAAGCCACACAGCAGAGCTTTCTTTTGACCTAGGAAGAGAGTGGTGAGTGATTCCCCATGCTCAGACAGCTTTTGGGAGAGCGAGAGGTAGGTCACTGTCTTCTGCCCCTGTCACAAACATTGGTTTCCTTGAGAAAAGTTAGACAGAGATTTATAATGATCCTGTGCCTTGAAAATTTGCGATTGTGTTTCGGGTTACTGAAGCTTGCTCGAGATACTCAGCAGGCATGTCAGTGATATGAGACCTTGGACTGCAGCATAAAATAAAATAAAATAAATCAGTGTTCAGCAAGGGATATGTGAAACTGCCAAAAGATGAAACTGATCTCTGCTCTTGCAAATGGAGTTTACACATTTGTATTCCCACTTCCCATCACACAATGGGGACCATTTCAACATGTGCAGACTGTGACACAGAGGAGCTCTCATCATTGCAGTGCCACACGGAGAACAGGTCACATGAATTTCTCTTCCTGGTAAAGAGAACAGGTGGAGCAGATAGTGTAAACCTCTGGCAAGTTAAGGATCACTTTGTCTTCATGCCACTGTGCAGAGGACACCACATATTACAGCCTACTGCAACCCTCCAGCTCACGAAAGCCATTCTGGAGGGCTTGCATTTGATCCTTGCAGGGTTGGTCATGGTAGCAAAGCTGTCCCATTTTGAGTTTCAATTTTGTCACAGAGATGACGTGTGCAGCTACACAGAGGTGAGATCTGGCAGGCTGAGAGGCAGTGGAGGCCTGCAATCCAGATCTTGCCTAAAAATGCACAGGCACTGAAAAATACTGCAAGCTAGATATCAATGTGCATGTCATCAGGATTGCCATTCAGCAGTGAGGGCAAACAGCAAGGCAAAAGTTGTTAGAGGGTTTTTTGCTCTGGATGAGAATGTCACATGGGAAAGGCGCCCTGTTTCTGCCATAAACTAGCTAGCAGACTACAACATTGATGATCCCATTAAAGAATGCAGTAAGGAAATAAAACAGTATTATACAAATCTGAAGTATTCCAAAATAAAAAGTGAGCTATCTGAAATATAATTAATGCTCAAAAATAGCAGAAGGGGACCTATTGACCTTGGAATCTTTGTGAGTACTTGTAATGGCAGCAAGGACTGTGCTTCTGATGGGCAGAATCAGATGACTGCTGGGCCTGAGCTGGCTTGCTTTTTAACATTAACTCTCAGCTGAGATGTGTCTGTAGCAGTGGCCACAACAGCACAGCACTTGGGAAAAATAAATGTTTTAACACTCTAGCTGACAACTGCTTAAGGTTACTTACTGCCCACACTGAAGCACAAGCTAACACTGCAGGAACAAATACACACCTAATTAAAAAAGCCGTGGTAAATAGGGCAGGGACACAGCGGTGGCTTGACTGCCTTGCACTAAGGCAGAGACAACCTGAGCACAGCAGAACAGTGTCCAGGCACAATGGCTCTGCGTCCTGCATGCTGGAAAACCATTGGACAGAAATGTTGTTCTCAGCAGAAAGAAATGTAAAATGAGTTAACTAAATGTCTCTGAAGGACAAAACCCTGCTGATGATTTAAATAGCTGTTTTGAAACTAGCCTTTACCACAAACTGGTTTGTGATTGACAGAAAGAAAGGAACAAAAAAGCAAAGGAAACATGACAGATCAAGCCAAGCATATCTACATCACAGCAAGCACTTCTTTTGATAAAAATAATTTTCTGAAATGGCCTCCCAGGGGGGTCTGTGGAGCAAAACTAAGCCTAACATCTTTGCCTTTACCAAGACAAATTACAGAAGTAGAGTTTGTAGTAGGCAGCCTCACCTGGGTATAGTTTACAGAATGAGTTGCCAGTGACAATGTTACTGTTGACCTGGGATGTTACACAGAGAAATAGAGCTCCCTTTAGCACTCACCAAAACTATCATGGCTGCATTTTCTTAAAATTCCTTCTTTCCCCTTTTTTTTTCATCCTCATCAACAGAACTTTATGCATTTTTCTCTGCTGCATGCCAAGATAAGACTGTTTAATGGAGCATAAACAAACAAATGAATAAGATTATTTAAAAAGAACTGCTGTGGAAAAAGCAGTTAAAAATCCTGGAAAGATACTAGTAATGGGGAAAAAATCTGCTAAAATGCAGGACTTTAAATAAATAATGGGTAAAGTTATATTTACACCAGGTCTGTCTGCTTGTTGCAGCTGAGTTTCTGCAACTGAACTCATGTAAGGAAAGGCTGAGAATGCTGTGGCTGTTCACCCTGGAGAAGAGAAGGCTCAGGGCCTGTCAATGTGCACAAATGGCTGAAAGGGGAGTGCAAAGAAGTTGGAGCCTGGCTCTTCTCAGTGGTGAACCAGAGGCAACGGGAACAAACTGAAACGCGGGCAGTTTCCTCTGAACACCAGGAGACACTTCTTCACCCGAGCACTGGCACGGGTCTCCCAGAGAGGCTGCAGCAGCTCCATCTGTGAAGGCACTTAAAAGCCATCTGGGTGGGGTCCAGAGCAACGCTCGAGGTGGTCCTTGGCACTGCTTGATCAGTGAGGCTGGACAAAATGACCTCCGAGGCCCCTTCCTCCCTCAGACATTCTGCGCTTCTGTGAACCTAACTGGCAAGAGGAAAAGCCTTGGAGAAGTAAAGGAAGATACCAAGGATTTATCTTTGAAAATTGACAGTCCAAGGTGCTAGCTAGTGTGAGATCACAGAGAAGGGGCTGTTGGAAAGGTTGTCCATCTATGGCATCAACAAAAATCCTAAAGACAAATTGGCAAAGGATCCGTGATGTTCCTATGGGTTACTAATTGTCCATGGTCCAGACACTGTTCAGATTGAATGAAATGGGAAAAAAATTGTTCTCATTTCTATGAAACAAGCTTTGCACAACAAGGAATGAGGGTTAATAGAAGTAAAAAATTGTGGGGGTTTTGTACCAAGTTTTGGGTGCATCCTAATAAATAGTGATTCATTTGTGTGTTCCTCTTTGATGTGTCATTCCAAGCACACCATCAATGCAGAGATAAATAGGGTAAACGAGAAATCCATACAAATGACAAGAGTGTTGGATAGATCAAGTCCAATTGGATTCAAGTGATCTGTCTTAGCACAGAACAAAATATCTGGCAGCACATTATGAGATTCACCATTTCAGAGATTTTTGAACAGGAATTTTTCCATCGTCTAAAAAGATGAATTAATACTGAAGTTGCTACAAAATAAACCTATGTACCAAAAGACACAGAAGACCTCTCTAAAAAGAGGGTCAATCTGTTACTTGCTAGAGAAATGAGAAAGAATTTGATGTGTCATAACCACTAAATGAGAGCATGTGGCAAAAGTGACCATGACATGTTTGTATAAAGACAAACTACATCAACAGAGTTTGAAATAGAAGGCTGTGCATGAGTCTAGTTTAAAACACAGCCTGCCACTGATGAAATCACAGCATGATCAAAGGTCCAAGGGCAGGGCAAGTAGATTTTGAAAGAAATTAAAAAAGCTGACTGGTAAAACACAGTCAGCCACATCTTTGCCACCCACGTCTACGTTGCATGTCTGAAATGTCCCTCAGAGAGAAACAGAAGATTGCACCTCCTTTTCCAGGACTTATACAAGGTCAGTAATATTGCTCTGTGTCTGCAGAACTCAGTCCTTCATGGCATGAAATGAGGTTCTCCACCTACTGGAAAGAAGCCAGTGGCCAAAGTGCCCAGAAAGGACAAGTTTGGTAAACCAGGAATGGTTTGCTTTTCCCACTATCTAACTTTTGTTGGCTGGACTGAAACGTCCAAAAATACTCTAGTAGTATTTTTTGATTACAGGCTTGATATGCTGTTAGGTGTTTTAATAAAATGACAGTATGTCACACTAACAAAGAGGAACCAGAATGTGTATCACTGAGGAGTCACTTATACTCCCATATTACAGTGTGAAAACAGGGAGATTTTTCAGCCACACAGGTATTTCCTTGTGTTTGAAAGCAGCAAGCTTGAAAGGAGTGTCTCAAGGGCCCTTTGCACCCCTTCTACAGGATTAAGAAAAGCTAAGACTTCTCCTATCAGTTCTACCTCCTGAACATGCATAGCCCCCTCACTTTTATAGCTGAGTGACTGGATCACCTGGGTACATGGCAGACACAACTGGTCATCAGGCTGGGTGTGTTTGCACTGTCCCTGCTGCAGCTCTCCTTGAGCAGACACACAAACCTGCTTCCCCATCCTTGCAGCCACGAGGACACAGGGGAGCATGGAACTGGCCCATGTTCCTTCTGTGCCTGTCACAAGAAGAGCAGTGCCAGGGGACTTCATGGCACGTGTCAGTTCCCTTTGTTATGTTCTTCCCTTCCAGTGTTTCCATTCAGGACCCTTCAGCATTTAACAAAGCAAGGCGGCTGAAATGAGAACAGTAGAAGAGTGCAAGCAAAATGTCTAAATCCATGCAAATAGGAAAAGCAGCTCTAACACTTACCAGCTGGTCACATACATACCCTGCCAGGAGGATAGATCCCATGTTATTCCCAAGGGAAGGGAATTCCCATGCAGAGCTGCCTCTAGCTGCTAATTCACTCCATGAGTTTGCTTTTGTTTTGGGATTAATTTCCAAGAGTGCCCATGTGGTTTTGTATGACTGTTTGTTTCTAAAAACATTGAGCCTACCCTTTTGAGTTCTGCTTTTCTTCCACTGGAAGATAAAAGCCTCACAAGGGACTGAGTCCCCACTGAAGTACTTACAAATGTGATGTAGGTGGCTAAAACATATTGTTTATTTCAAGAAGCTCACACTGTGTTTGTGCTGTGGCACACCTTTGGAGACAACCTCAGCACATAGCAAAGTCCCCACCGGCTAGCTGCTGCTAGACAAACACAGACCAGAGTTTGTCCCTCCTGTATGAGTCCCGCACACCAGACGTGGTGAAAAGCTGCTGGCACAGCAAGACTGCCAGAGGAGGCATAGCCCATCAGCCAGAGAAGAGGCAGGAGAGCCAACACAGGGACCCAGAGTGGAGATCCCCTTCTCAAGCCTCGTCCCTGTGCCCTGGGGGGAGCACAGAAAGCTGCTCTGCTTTCCTGACCTCTCAGCAGTAGGATAATCTGTGGTTATGGCATATCCACTGCCTAGCCCCTCTCAAGGACTTGTTAACTATCACAGAAAGAGAAGTCTGAGCCCAGAGGAACCCTAGAGTAAGAAGGAGGGGGGAAGGAACAGACACATGCCTTTGCTCCAGCTACTTTCCTCCCCTGTCATGGTTTACATAATCATGGTGTGGGTGGTCCAGCACCAAAGGGTACCTACAGCACCCTGCTGTTAATGTGACAGAATCCCATCTGTCAGCAGTGACAGAATCCCCCCACAGACATCGAGTGCTCCACTCAAGGATTCGCGGTGAAGAAGCAATGACACAGGTGCTGTTCGTGTTGCGTGCAGGTACCAACAGTCAGCATGCTTTAGGTGGCTGCTTTGGACTCATCCTCCTCATCTCAGTGCACCTGAGTAATCCCTCAGAGAGGAGACCTTTCTCTTCTGCAGCTTGTCTTTCCTGTGGCCTAAGACACACCAATAGGAAAGGTGGTAGTTTTTCTTCCCTACCTGAGCTCTACACTATCTGTAGTTGGATAATCCTCTAATGTCTTCCTCTCCCTACTAGAGATTCATTTATGCTTTTGATTATGCTCTTGGTAAATTTCAACCAAGCTCTTGTTGGGGCACAACACTCCTACATTAATGTCCAATCTGAAAATTTACTGTTCCTTGTGCCGTACTGTGACAGTGGTTTTGGTCTGGACAGGTGGGAATTGATGAATCTGCTCCTCTCTGAGGGTGTTTTGAGCCACGAGAACTCCAGCCAGCTGGACTGATGTGGAAAACAGCTGCAAGTCTCTCTAAGGACATTGCCCAGGAGCCTTGCTGTTAATAAATACCTGCCTGGCTTTCCACAAAATCTTTATATATTACATTATATATATTTTATGTATGCAAAAAGAAAAAAATCCCAGGGACTGATTAATTGCAGGGTGAGAAATGTGAGCGCCTTTAATCTATAAAAAGGAAAAGCATGTAGCCTTTATGACTTCCTCTCTTGTACTAGGCTGACTTGGAGTGTCTGTTGGCCTGTTCTTGATCATTCATCATGCACCTGTTTATTACCTACACTTTGGTCTCCAGCATCCCTAGTCCCACCATGCATCAGCTCCTTGCTCATTCCCTGACAGCTCCTCAGCCCCTCTTGCTTTGGATCATTTGAGTTGCCCTTCACTGGACCTCTATGATTTCTGCACTCCTCATTAATTACACCGTTCCTTCCTTCCCTCCTGTGTTTATTCTTCTGTTGGTATCGGCACACCTCTGCTTGTTTTACAACCACCTGGCAACACATGATGACAGGGTGTTGAAACAGCTTAGTTGGTGAGGGCTGAATAGCCGTCAAAATGCCATGTTAGTTACACAGGCGCTGCTGACTGAGGAATTGGCTCAGACATCCAGTCACCCAGTGCAGCACACATTCACACTGCCTTTTCACTGAGCTGAGGGAGGGCAGAGGCCCGCCTGGCCACAAACAGCACCACCACACGTCTCTGTGGGTGTGAGCAGAGCAGCAAAAACATTGGGCAGGTGAAGAGAAAAGCTGCAGCCTCCTTCCCTGTGAGATGCACAGAGAGAAGGAGACAGGGCTTGGGAGAGATGCTTGGAGCTGTTTGTTCCCAGCACCAGCAGTGATGTCATTGTCAAACTAGTTCTCAACACTGTCCACAGGCTAAGGAAGCCAGCCATGGACACTATTTGTGCACTCTTCAGCCACTCTGAATAACCCTCCCTCACACATCTGCCCAGGGGTTCCACACACTGGGAACAGATAATAACAGAATAACTCACCCTCACACATCTGCCCATCTGTCCCACAGCAGTGGGATCTGCTGTGCCGTTGATGACACCCTCCACAAGCTGAAAATCGAGTCCAAGTACTGACCAGGCTTCCAGGAGGGTCAGTGGCAGTTCTGCCAGCTCAAACTGATGTCCTGTGCAAGGGGACATACATGCAGAAACCTTTTACTCACCACTAACATACAACCTCCTCCCAGAGTCACTGCTACCCAGGTACTGAGGTTGTCACAACCTGGCATCAGAGGTGACAAGAAGGATGTACAGCAGGACACATCTAAATGCTTTGGGAGAGCACCCTGACAAGTCCACTTTCTGGGCATGTCTCATTTGCAGTCAAACAAAGCATCTCCTCACTAGAAAATGTTTAACATTATTATTCACAGGGCAAATATGTTAATGTAAACAGTTTCAGTGTTGGCTACATTAACTACACAGCACTTGCCCAACAGAGTGGGGCAGAGCACCTTTGCCATGCCTGAGCTGCTGCATTCATCCACTCAATGCATTAAAGTAGGCAGTTCCCCATGGCAGGGCTCAAGTAAGAAAATACGTACAACAGCCCTTCAGCCAGGCACTAAACCAAGGATTTTTGGTAATTTTGGGACAGTCATTTTCCTCCACATTGTTAACTAAAAAATATTTCTGCAAAGAATAGGTATCATCTCACAGAGTAATCTTTTTCTGATTGCATCTCCTGAGCTCAGACATACCCAAATGCATGTGCAGTGCTGAGTGCATGTCTTATTACTGAATAAAGAGCAGCATTCAGATAGCTGGTGCTAGGAACACTATGCAGTAATAAGCAGTCAGTCTCTGGGAGATTTGGATAGTTCAGGGTGTTTTCAATATATGGATGCTCAATCTTTTTTGTTTTCTTGGCAGGATATTATTGCATGTAGCCCCATATAGCACACTGCACAATCACACAATAATTTAAGCAAAGTGAGTTACAGCTTTTGTTGGCAAAACAACACAAAAGATAAAAAGAGGGATATAAATATGCATCCATACACGTATGTAAAGGAGACACAAAATATTTAAGAAGTCACAGGAGGAAAAAAAAAAAAAAAGAAGTTGGTGGTTTGAAGCTGTAGCTGGGAAAAGATGAAAAAATCATCCACACTCATTCAAAATTACAGGTAGAATTTTTAGATAAGAAGAAATTAATTATACAAGCTGGAACTGGGCCAGGACACTGTCCTTTCCTATACTACACAACGTTATCATGTTTGAACATGCTTGTAGCAAATTGAGTCACAGGACACAAAGCTGAGCACAACTTTCCTCTGAGAGCAGGAACAAGCCAGCACAGCCCCCTCCAGGTCACCCTGGTCTTATTGTCATGGGACATCATGCTTTTGAATGCAATTTTTCCAGGGCCCTGCTAAATCAGTCAGGATCCAATCTCTGACTGAACACAGCGTTTTCAAGTACAAGGCACCACTGTCCTTCATGCTCCTGTAGCCATTTGTGCTAATGTTGCACCAGCTGAGAAGAGGGTTCACCAGGCTTTAGGTACAGAAAACACCCCTGTGCAGCTGACACCAGGGAGCAATTCACAGGGACCTGTAAGCTCTCTGCTTGTACAGTGCTTTATTTACAGCTCCTGTGGCAGAAAACGGGGGGACAAGAGAGGAAACACAACATTGCAGCTGACTGACAACCTCAGTCTTCTTTTTCACTCTTGACTGAAAGCAGTGAGTACTTCTTGCACCAATAGATCTTCCTGCAGGATCCTGTTTGCCTCTCCCAATGAGGCTTTATCCTATGCAAGGCACTGCAGTGATGACTTTTGCTTTAGGGTCCTCTAATAAGCCTTCCTAATTTGAGAATAATGAAGACTGAAGGGTTCACATCCCTCAGGCCAGTCAAGGAAGAGGGCAGCCCAGGATAGCAGAGGTTGGGGAGGACACTAATATATTTTAATTGCTTGCTAAACTTCTCTTGTTTGTCTGGTACAGAACGGGGCCCTCTTCACTCCATTAATTTCACTGCTGGCACATGATGGAGTGATTTCATCCCCCTCACCCTGCACAGGGGAATGTGGCAGCTGGCACAGGACCTTTGTTGGGGCAACCATATTTCTGCATACCTTGGGATTAATGTTGAAAAGACACAACTAGGAAGATAGGAGGCAGGGCACACAGCACGAGAGGTGTTGGGAAACCTGCCCGCTCCTGATCGGTTGAGGCCATTTGCCAGCAATTTCTGAGGGACAGCCTCAGACAAGACATGGTGCACCCAGCAGAGGAGAGCTGGTCCCCAAGGCAAGTGCAGGAGCAAAGGTCCTTCTGCACTACAGCTGCACTGTCAGTGCTGTGGAGAGTGTCAGGGATTATGTCCTGAAGGATGGCAGTGTGGCTGTGCTCTGGGACAGACTTGTGGGGACCCTTGCTGTACTGAAGACAATGTCAGCCATTGCAATCATAAGTACCTTTGATTTCAGCTACATTTTTTCCCCTAAGACATTCATTATTTTCTGACTCTTTTTGCTGCTTATTGATCTGCCATTGAGTACAGGCTGCCAAGAGATGCCTCAGACAATAGAGTTCATTACAGTTCATTGTGCTCCCATTTTACATCACTCAGCCCTCCCCTCCTCTGTGCCTGACATTTTCAGCTACCCTGCAGCAAAGAACTTGGCCAGGAGGGAATTCCAATCCCACCTCTGTCCTCAGGGCCTGTCACTCAGTGCAACTCACCTGTAAGGGAGGCGTTTATCCCCCAGTCATGTCTGCCATCTTCAATTAAACACAAGCAGTGGGCTTTGGTTGATCTGTCCTTAGTTGTCTTCTCCTGAAGATGTCCATGGGTCCAAACTCTCAGCAGATGTTTTCCAAACAATGGGTTTGGTGGGAGATTTCTCTGAGCTAAAAGAGATATCTCTTTGGAGAGGAAGTAAATATTTTTCTACAGTCCATTGACTAGACAGAGTCTAGATGCCAGTGAAAACCTAACCATATAGCTGAGGTTTGAACCCCTAAAGCTTAGGTGGGCTCCTAAACACACACACATACACACACACACACACACACACACATTCCAATGCCAATCATTTGAACAATTATGAAAGAAATACTCCTCCAAGAGCAATTGTGCCTCCTACACAGGCCTTGGGCCAGCATAGCCTATGTTTGAGAAATGCCTTTTGCTTGGAGGAAAGAGGCTTGGAGATATCCCCTGCTAGACACTGGTTAGGGTGTCCCTGTTAGGGAGATGCATCCCCACCTATGTGATGAGGGTTGCAGACCCTGGATGGAGCAGTGAGTAGCTCTTTTCTATCACTGTGCTCCTGTGCTGTGTTTAAAAGTTTTTCTGTAAACCTTGGCTCTTCAAAGAACCAACGGGGTCAGTAAGTGCTGGTGACATCAGAATAAACCTATACTTGTCAAACTTGAGTACCATAAGAGCAGTGATAATGTGATTATTTCCATACACATTTTTACCCACTTTTTCATACCTAGTCCCAGGTCACCAGATTGTGGCTGAGGTGAAAGTAAGAAGAAAATCTATAGAGGAAAGTTAATCAATCTCTTCCCACTTTCAGCACATTGTTGTCCATCTGGGAGATTCAGAGAGGGAATCTGATTTTTCAGTTGCTGTCTCATTCACTGATAGCATCTCCAGACCTCTTAAATATCATTTGGTTCAGCTAAACCACTGTCAGTTGAGCATTTTAAAAGTTCTGGTTGGATTTTATTTCAGTGAAATGTACAGAAGTAAAAAAACCCTGAGAAATGCTTTTCTACTGTTCGAATCCTTCTTCAATCCCTGTGATGATTATCTTTACTTTTCTCTCACACACTCCATTTATTTTTCTGTTTGGATTACTTGTAGTCGATTAGGAGTTTTCAAGTGTGCAGCTTGGCCAAAAGGTGAATATTTTCAAACCTGAAATTAAACTGGCAAACATTTCTATCTTCAAAACAGAACCTGTCAATTAATAATTTCAGTAATGAAAAAAGGAGTAAATGTTGAGAATGATATTTAAAAGGTATAAAATCTTTCTGTTTTGAAAAGATAAAAGCTCAAAACACTGAAACTTTCAAACCATTAGTTTCCCCTGCACCTCCAGCCAAGAGTTCATTCTGGCTAGCAAGTGAAATCTAGTGAAATGCCTGCCTGCTTCTGGCACATGAACCTGAGCAAAGAGCTAAAGTTTGAATAAACTATTCAGTTTTTTGATCTAAGTGTTGGAAGTTAACCAATTTTGATGAAGTATCCTGCATTTGAGTGGGAATTAATGCAGCTCCATTCCAGACACAGAAAACAGAATTTTGTTTTCTTAACAAAAAATATGAGGTGCTGGCAGAATTGGCCCAAAAATCACATTTCATTTTTGCATTAAGCCATTGTCAAAAAAGTAATTATTTCCCATCAAAATGGTGTTGTTGGAATTCAGAAATATAAGGGTGAGTACCTTATATTCGCACATAATTTGAGACTGAAAACCAAAACCCCAATATTCACCTTTTTTTTTTTCCTTCTGGTATCATTAAGGTCACTAGTGCACTGGAGGATTTTGAGACTGGGAAGAACCACTGTCACAAGGCTGTCCACACAAGCAGCAGCTGAGTCATTTCACTGCAGCAAGCCCAGTGACTTACTGGGGGAAGGGAACAGGGCAGGTATATCAGGGGTGCAGCTGTGGCAGTGGAGGCCTGGAGCTGCACCCCTCATTGGGTCTCAAATAATGTCCTACTTCCTTTGGTGATGAACAGCAGTGCAGACATGGGTAATGACCCATTTGTCTCTCCAGCTTCATATAAAAACTGAGTATTGAGCCTTTCAGTCTCTCCTGTGCTTTTATTGACTTATCTCTCATCATTAGTACTTAGCATCTATTTTCAGGATTTTCAATAAGCATGGGCTTGTGTATATATAATCCCATTTACCTTCGTGTTTACTAGCTGGAGATTTTCTTTCCCTGGTTCACAGTTTTGGTCACCTTATGAATTATCTTCATTTACTAACATTTAATTTGTGTCAGCTGCTATAAGCTTCTTGGCTGAACACTGCATTTCCTGTTCTGAATCTGACTTGGTGCATCTGAGTGTTTCTGCTATGTTCTACACTTTTAATTGCACCCCACAGGTAGTCTAGCATCCTCTGACTAGCTCAGCTAGTCCATTTTCTTTATTTTTAGCTCCCCTAAAAATAACTGACTGCCCTCTCACCATTAAAGGTGATGCACAGCTCTGTATTTCCAAAACATGTCAGTTCTTAGCATTTCTTTATAAATAACCCCTTGAGCCTTTTCCATTGTTTGGACCAGGGTAACCTCTGCAAAGATCAACTCCTTCCCTCTACTTTCCTGTAGTCTTGTGGGTTGTGATTAATTACTGATGCCGAGATACGGTGACATCGTTGAAGACTCCCCTACTGTGGGAACTCAGCGCATCACCTCGGATGCTCTGAGTCCCAGGGAGAGCCCCTGGGGGGCTCAGAAGTCCTGGAATGTAACCAAAAGTACCTAGTGGCTTGATTTTGACCCTCTGAGAGTCGTGCTATCTCAACATGAGGATTCACAGGTTTCTGAGGTGTAAATGGTGAAGGACAAATGCTTTTTTAGACTAGAACATAGGTTTTAAGATTCTGGTACAAGGGGGTATGATGGAGACAAGATGGAGGATTTAGGCCCGACCTCGTGGTTCTTCTTCTTCTTCTTGTCATCCATCTTCTGTGTGATGTATGCACTTTGGATTGGCTTATACTAAAAGTGCACTGTTCAACAAAGGTGATAGAAATTAGAGAAAAATTGTAAATATCATATACGTAATTATCAGTATAAGAATGTTCTACCACCCCAGGGGAGGGGAGTGTGCGTGTGGCTGTCTTACTAGTCGGATCTCTACTAGCTGGGCAGAAGAAGAACTTTTTAGATAAGATAAAATAAACAACCTGAGAAAAAGATCAAAAGAAGAGTCCAGACTCATCTGTTCACCGCAGGCTGCCTGCGGACCACCTTACGCGTGTCCGACAGAGACAGGCAGCCGATCGGACCTTACCATCTTTGCCACCCCTGTCTTTGCCACTCCTCTGTAGTCTCAGTCTGGGCTTTGTTTTATGTAAATCATGTGCCAAAGCCTTGTCACTTGCTGGCTGACAGGAGGGGTTCAAGACATCTCCGAAGTCTTGCAGGTTGGTTAGCAGTGATATCAGCAACTTTGTGGTGACTTTCATCATGCAACCCCCAGAAACATTTTCAGGCAGTATAAAGGGAGATTCAACCCATTGAGACAATCTCCCATTCCTGTCTTTGCCTCAGTATTGTTTGTGTTTCATGTATATGATCAGGCTCCTTCATCCACTCACTCTCATCATCCAACCCCAAGATGTAGCCTCAACCCACAGCTAATAGTGAACAACAGGGCAAGAGCCCCTCTCAAGTAATATTGTCATCCTAATTTCAACTCATCGCCATTTCAGGCTTTTAAAACATCACTCATGCAGCAAAATTCCCAGGCATTCTCCAAGTTAAGAACAAAACGAACAAAGACAACAAAGAAAATATTCTGATTATGGGTTCCAATTTTTTTTAACCCTGATATTCTGTGTTACATTTCTTTATTTTTGAATATAAAGTGACAGAAATAATTTGTTGTTAGAAAAGAGAAAGTATCTTTGACTATTTACAGGTTTTGTACATCACAAAGGTTTTCATGTTTTTGTTGATTTTTCTTCTTTTTTTTTTTTTCTTTTTTTTTTTTCTCCACATCCTTTAAACAATGCTGAACTGGAAATCTCAACAGTTCACAAAAACCCTCTTCCCCAAAAAACAAACCCCAATGAGAAACAAGAGAAATCAAAGGGGAAAAAAATTAACTCCTTTCATAGTTGTCCAGGAAATCCATTTGCTTAAATACATGTATTTTTATATTTATAGATATTATTTTTTCAAGTTCAAACACCCAAAATTCAACAGAGAAAGGGAAAAAAAACCCAAACCAAAACAAGTGTCTTCCCCACCCCCCTCCAGAATCTGTTGATCCCTGCTTGTCCAAAATCAGAAGGAGTTATTTACAGATAGAAGAACCGGAGGAGGGTGAGGGTGTAGGAAAAAGGAGAATGAGGTTGTGACAGGCGGAGAAAGGATTGTAGGATTAGGGCCTCGGAGAGGTGAGGCAAGCCTGAGTTCGACCGCGCTTTCCCTTAGGAAGACGCTACACTGGGGAAGTGTCACCAGTGTCCCCTTGCCCCCATGTTCAGCTGCTGCCTTTCTGGATCCTGTCTCAGCCCCACGCCAGGAGCTCGGTGTTCGTCGCTGCCCTTCTCCCCACAGCCTCCCTTGCTCTTCCCACGCCAGCCAGCCAGCCCTGGCATCTCCAGCCAAAGGTACACAAAGAGCAGAGGGAGTGCCTCGGGGGTCCCCACTGCACCCAGCTGAGCCCCTTTGCACGGATCCATGACTGGCAGCAATGGTTTCTGCCCCTTTCCCTCCCACTGGCTCCTTTTGTTGCTCACTCATTTCACTCCCAGTCTAAAGTCACTGAGGAGTGCTCAACTGAACTGTGTGTTCCCAGGAGCCCAACTCCAGGTCCATAGGTTCCATTACATGAGACTCATCCTGCTGCCAGCTAACCCTGGCACCCTCTCCTTCTGTTTCGTGACTGCAGGGCATTGGCAAGTAACAGGCACTATGGAAAGACTTCACAGAAAATCCACCTCTGATCCCAATTCTTCCTTCCCTCTTAATGATATTCTGACTTCAACTGCAACCTGCTGGAAAAGGTCTGCCAGATAAGTCAAATTTTACACGACAGAAAATGAAGTTTATGTTGCAGATGTGAGCCTGCAATTTCCACGATTGGTGTGTATTATAATGTATTAATCAGGAAACACTATGTAAATGTGTGTAAATGCAGACCACGATCTTAAATCAGTTTTGCATAATGCAAGTAAACAAATTAATCTCCCAATGTGCTTGTAAATGTTAATAAAAACTTGACATTAACCGTTAAGTTAATGTCAGTAGATGATAATGTTACTGGATGAGAAAGCAGTGTTGTGTGTCACATGTGTCCTTTAAATGCAAATGAGTAAAATCTACACGTCCAAGAAACATGTTCTTGAGAACTCAAATTGCTGTTTGCTGCAAGTCATGTAAGCTCTACTTTATCCATCAGCAATTTCTTTTTAAAACACTGCCTCCTCCCTGAAGAGAGTAAACCATCCAAAATGTAAGGAACCCTTGAATATTTGAAGAGTGGCAGTGACTGTGTAAGTAGGAGTATGCATAATTTAAAGGGGTTCTGGCAAGACAGACGTACAATTTTGGAGCAATTAATTAGGCTGCAAATTGAACTAAGCTGACCTGTAACCCTAGGAAAGCTGGCTTTATCATCCTAGACTTTTGAAAACAAAAGGAAGCTGGGTCAGCCTCTGTCCAGTTGCATGTTTGTTTGCACTTCAAACCATCCTTCAGGGTTTGAAAGCAATTCCCAAGAAGGAGTCGGTCAGAAAGTTCAGTCGCTATTCAAACAGACCAGGATATCTTGGATGAAATTCATGAAGAGTTGCCAAGCTGAATGAGCACTTTGCATGATACAAAGAGGTTCTTGATGAAGCTTCTCCAATGTGACAGTCTGAGGTGTCACTGCACACTGGTGGAACCAAAAAAAGGGAATTATTTTCTATACAATATTTTGACAGTCTCCCTGTAAATGCTGAAAGTTTGTAGCAGCCTGACAAAAGCAGCAAAGGGATGCTCAAGACTACTTGTGAGGAGTACAGTAAGACCTTGATGTGTAAGTTTCCAAAGAAGGGAAATGTGTTGTATTTTGAATCCTAGTAGAGCTTCAGCCGAGAGAAAGTAGGTCAAGCTGGCAGCAGAGGCTGAGCCCCATGCACTGCACACATCCTCAGAGAGCATTTACAGCTCAGCACCTCTCTGGATTAGGTCCAGACATGCACTTTCCCATGCTAGCTGTAAAAGTAGAGCTAATTGAAAATGCACAGAGCAATCACAATTTGTGGTTCAGGTTCTCTTTGTCCAAGGCTGGGATAAGTTACAGCATCCTCAAGGCTTTACCCAATTGAAGAAGTGGAATAAAACTGGAAAACAAGAGCACTGCCAGAATAGCAAGATTTCTCACCAAACTCATCTGAAGCAGAAGTTGATTGCCCTGGCCATGCTGGCATCCCTTCATGATTTCCAGAAGTGTAAGAAGAAGAAAATATTATTCCAGGTACTGAAGTGGTGACTCTGGGGTCTTGTGGCTTGCTCCTGAGTGGATCACAGATTCACCTCCTCACTGTTCCCCTGCCTGTGTAGTGTAGGAAAACCTAATCACTTTAGAGCATGGGGTAAATCTCAGTTGGGTGGTATGCACACAGTGCTGCAAAGAGACGAGTGTATCTCTTTCAAATCTTGAAAAGAAACAAAAAAAAAACCCCAAACCAACAAGCTGTGACCTGACTGGCCCTTCAGGTTGAGGTCTGTCAACATCTCAAATCAAGTCTCCCAGCACAAACTTCCAGCACTACTTCTGACTGCATCCCAAGAAGTTACTACAATGCTTTCTCCAAACAGCAACCATAAACATAATACTTTTCCAAATGAAAGTGCCAGATGTCCTTTTCCTCTGCTCCTCATCTTTATCCCTGTTCATGCAAGTCATACCAAGTCACCTGGCTTATCACGTCTGGATGCCTCAATTATTTCCCCTATAAAATGTATGTATCAATTAACCTCAAGAAAATTAGATGCAAATGCATGCAAGATTCCAGGATATTTGCATAATATATGTAAACTATGGCATCTGTCAATTTACTTGTTAATGTAAATGCTAATATTAACGTGTTTTAGTTTAGCATCAAAATTGCAAACTCTTTGAAGTAAGGACTGTGGCAGAGTGAAGCATCAAACGGACAAATCTTGTCTGAAAAAAGGACCTAAATGGTTTTGATCAATTTTATGTCAGGATTTCACCCTGCTGGCACAGCATTTCACTTTACTTGCTGCTTCCCAAATTAATGACTGGTACTGATATGGTCCAACTCTACAGCAATAGTGTTGTTAGGAGAGGTGGACTAATTTTGATCAACACAAAATTACCCCTGAAGCCACCAGTCACTGCTTGCATTCGATGTGCATCCCCAAGCATGCCTTTCTGATGAAATCCTGCCCCACATGCTACCTACTTCACCCTCAGTGTCAGGTGCTGTTGAGGAGGGAACTTTTGCATCTTCTCAAGGGATCCTCATATCCTCCGCTCAACTCAGGGCATCCTCCAGGATTAGTTGGTAGTGGAGATTAATATCACAATATTTTAGGCTCATGAGAACTCAATTAATTTACCTCAGTGTTAAATACTCCGGCCCCTTCATTAAGAGATTTTTAAAAAGAATAAACATTTCTAGCTTCTGTAATGGAAATTTCTAAAGGCATCTGAGCATCTAAGCACTATTGGCTTTCAATAAGATGGGTTTTGATTTAATACATTTCTTGTGTCCTTCTAAAAATCCTTCCCTATGTGATGCAAACATTTATCCCTATGTGATAAAAGCATTAACTGTTTATTTCTTCCCAACACACAGTGCTGCTGGCTCACATCTGGCATTGCTTGGGGTGCTCTAGGTCCAGGATGTGTAGTAGAGGGACTTGAACAGAGCCAAGCAAGTGCTAAGTGATTGAGTCTTTGGACTCAGGGCTCATCCCTTGAGAGCAAGGTGGCAGAGAAGTGGACCCTGCCATCTGTGGCAGGAATTAGTCTATTCTCTCAAAAAAGCTGATGTAGAAACATGCCCAGAGGCTGTCCTTGAGCACCAGTCAAAGATCTGCCTTATTCTACCACTGCAAAACGATGCTCTATGTGGAGAGACAACAGTCAGAGTTTCCAAGTGAGGGAAGAACCTTCCCTTTCTCCTTTCCAGGAAATTTTCCCTTGGGAGCTGGAGAAAATAGGGAAGGAAGAAACCAATTCCTTCTTTTCTGCTTTGATGAGAGTCTACACACAGCCTTGAAGGAGTGGCGAGCACGCGCTGTAAGTCACTCAGCATTCCAGCGCGCCTCCGCTGCCCAAGGGCAAGAGCTTACCCAAAGCTTCACCTTGCAGCTGGCAGGCCTCAGTGTCTTGCCTCCTCAGCAAGGATAACTAATTAAAGGGCCACAGAGACAGGTCCAAGTGTCATGCTGCTCCAGTTTTAATCTAATGCCTCAGATAAGAAAGCTGCCATGAAGCCTTTACACCCTGCATGTAAAATGGGGAAGGTCAGCAGGGACAGCAAACTCAGTTGCCACTGCAGCACAGAGAGAACCCTGCAGTGACTTGAGGAGGAATAACATCTGAACAGTTAGTTCCTAAGCAATGTGAAGCTACAAAGCTAGAAGAAGTGGCTGTTCCATTACAACTAGCTCTTTTTCATTCCAAATAAGATGCTTTTTACTTTTTAGCAAGGTTCAGCCTCCAGAGCTGAAAAAGGAGTATCTCTGTGCAGGAAAGGACCAGAGCCTGGGGAAGTGCCTTCATTACATGGAAAAGTCCTTACATGTGAAAGGCCCAAGAGAAGCCTAATTGTTTGCTTCAATAAGTAAAGAACATCAGATAATCTTCCCCAGGTATGGGAAATACCCCTTTGCAGATGCTTTTTCTGTAACTACAATCCTAGTCCCTTGTTCAAATGTCAAAAAGACACATTGAATAGGTGTTTTTTGCTGACATAATCTTGGCTTCCTGGTGGTCACAAAATAATCTATGAGGGGAAACAAACCCAGCAGCGCTCATTAAAAAAGACAGAGACATTTCAAGAGTATCCAAGGCCTGTGTGCTCCAGACCTCCAGACTCCTGCCTTTGCTGTACATATGTACTAGAAGGAGTTCTGTCCTCCCTCTGGCATGATTGAATGTCTGCCTGAAAGACCTGATATCTGAGCAGTTTGGTGCAGAGACAAGGTGAGCAGAATGAAAACTGTTCCACTTTGTCATTAGGCCCTGTGGGTCTAAGGGAAGATGAGCCTCCTGCTTCATTCCAGAGAAGGGAAGGTGAGTGAGCACACAGGTCAGAGTAGAGTAGAATGGAGTAGAATGGCCCGCACACATATGCCCAGCAAAGCACGTTGCCACAGCCCTGGTTCCGGAGTCTAAGACATTATGCTTGGAAATCTGAATCTTCAGAGCATTCTCCAAACATCTGCTTTAACTCTGTTCCACTGTATGGGTCCACCAGTAACAAATGCAGAGCTAGTGCAAAATGGTCACAGGTGGAAATTACCATATCCTTCCTAAGGAAGCAAGTGGAATCTACAAGGTACTGGAGCAGAGTAAGAGAAACAATACCCCTAAGCTGTGTGTAATGACTTGTCTGCCATCATAAATCACTGAAAGACACAAAGCAGTCTCCTATAAAGGAGTGAGGGCCCTTTTTCTTAACATGCAAGGGCAGGAGGTCACAAGGGCAAAAAGGCTGGGACTAGCAGACAGAACAAGTAGGAAGAATGGTAAATAGCCAGATACTCACTGGAGGAACAGCCTAGATTTGTAACTAATAATGAGAAAAGCTTCATAAAGTAGACAAAGTCTCTTCTTCCCTGTAGGACCCAAAAAGCAATTACAGATAGTGCATGGCATAGGGACTGGCAACAGGGAGTGACAGGCTAACTAGGACCCACAGAGGCCAAGAAGATGCTTCAGGATTCGGTCTTTTTTGTGCTAACAGGAGTCTCTCCCCCTCTTTCTTCCACCAAGAGGTAATGTTCCCATGGATCCTCTTTCATACCTGGCTCAGAACTCAAGAACCCATCAGTCTAGCTGGTCTACACCATCATTGCCTTCAGGTCCTCCTTATCTACTTCACTCAAGTCTATATTGACTTGAGCACAAGACAAGATTTTTATCCAGGATTCTTTTTCCTAGCACACTGCTAGAGGTGTGGCCTAGGTTGATATTGAGACTTTACTGTTTTTCAGGCTTCTCAGTCAGTGCTGAACACAATTTATTTAATAGCTAATTTTAAGCTATATGGTACATTATTTGCCTCTTCCCTTCCGATCCACAGGGTAGAAGACACCCAGACAAAAAGGACAGGAGCAACAGAGACGGTCCCCTGCTAGCTGGCGGGGCAATGTTTTAATGATTGCGTGGGAGATGGGAGCATGAGGGAGTGAAGCTGAAATTCATTTGTGGGAGATTTGATTCATTCAGGCACGTGGAATACCTTCAAGGCAGAACGAACAGAGCAACCTACCAACTTTCCTTGAGCATTCCCGAAACCAGCATCTCTTGTCTTCCGAGCAAGAAGGACTCACAGCATGTGCTGAGGAGCCACCTTGATCCACAGCAGGGTAGGGTGAGTGCTAGCACCTGCTCAAAGGCAATGCAGTGCTCCAGCACCTGGAATCAGAGCCCTCAGTGGAGATAAAGAGCACTGAGAGCTCACCACCTTCAGGGGAGCAGAGAATCACAGTCATCATTTCTAAGAGGGTCTGGAATGCTGAGACGGCATGCTGTTTTGTCTGGAATTTGGAGAGGCAGTCTGCTTCCTTTAATAAACTGGGGGGGGAGTGAAGAATGGCACCAATATATCCTGCAAAAGGACACTACCTTATTCTCCTACTCAGAAGGAAATGTGAAGAGCCCCTGGTTTAACTCCTATAATTCACATTACAAAATAAGAGAATTTTTTCAGTCAGTCCTTCGTTAATGTCTTACCTCCTTTGTACCTGCCTCCCACTATTGATACCTCAACTATTCAATCTTAAATCTTAAATCAAGAAGAAAAAATCATGATGAATGCAACACTCAAAAGCAATTCATGGCCATTTTCAATTTGCCTTTTAGTTTTTTGAGTCCTTGGGATTCATTATGTTCCTATTTTCAAGGTTTTCTTCCCAGCAATCAGAGATAAAAAAGATCTTTTCATATAGAATGAGTTGTGTTTTTTCCTTCTTTTTTTTTTACATAATCACAAGATTCTAGCTACCAAGATTGAATACCAAGACTGAAGAAAAACATTATGTATTGTGAATCTCACAGTAAAAGCCATGACTGCAGTATCCCTCTCTCATACACCACTGCTTCTCTCTTTCTTCTTTTGCCTCAGTAACTAAACAAAAACACCCTTTGCACAGCTTTTATTCTTGATCATTTTATTTTGGTGGTTTTCATGCTACATAAAAATTAGTTTTTATATCAAAAAATTATTCACAATATTTCCAAAATAGTTCAAGTTTTTTTTT
>VZRH01000854.1:15005-31530 GCA_013397555.1 Urocynchramus pylzowi
TTGTAGTTTAATAACGTTTCTCCCCTTTATCCCTAAGTTGGAGCCTGCTTTGCTCTGTTTTGAGTCACATCTCACAGTAGCCATTCAGAAAAATATATTTTCATGGGGGCACTGGCATTGGGCCAGGGTCAACCCCTGACAGAAGTAGATGCAGAACATTTCTTAAATCAAAGTCTAAAGGCAACTGGGTTGAAATTAACATCCTTGCATTTATCAGTGTGAGTGATATTTACTACAAGATGCATGAAAAGTTTTACAAATGTTTAGTACAGTATGCACAAAAAGTTTCATCAACAGAAATAAGCCCCTTCTTATAAAGTGTTGATAATAAAAACATGCATTTTCTTGTACTATTGAATTCTTGCATAACTTTTTAAAAGTTTTAATTCTTAATGAAACATTCTGGATGAAAATATAAAGCTAAAATACAAAGTCTGTGACTTATAGAAGATGAATTTTTTTCTTTGTAAAAATATAATCTTTCTTGTTTGAATGGCGTATATGATTATCATTTGTATGGTAGAACTCATGGGAACAAAAATACATGTAAGAGTAAATTCATGGCACAATAAATGTTAATCAAAATAAAAAAAAAAACCACAGAAAGAGCAAACTTATATATGAAGTAAGTGTACAGTTTTTATTCTAAAGATTGTTTACCCCTTGACTGAGAATTTCCTTTACTATTAAAGATTTACTGAAAAGTTCACTGAAAAGAAGTAAGACCCTGGGTATTTTACCAATAACGACATGTGAGGTCTCTTTAGTGTTCACCCTATTTCTAACAAGATCAGGGAGAGCATGCAGTTTTCCTGAGCTACCAATATAGTATGGTACTAAAAGGATGCATGGGATATCTTTCTACACACTTTAATTTAAGAGTGGAATTAATTGTTTCAGGATAATGGGGATTGAAAAAGGCTCAGTTATTTCAGAAAAGGTTTAGACACGTTCACAGAAGGAATTCTCATCATGGATGAGTGAATGGAACAGTTCAGATGCAGCATCCACTTCAGAAATCCCTTACATGCCAGAACCAGGTGAAGGTTTCTGCAGGAAAGATCATTCCATATTTGATGTTTTGTTTCTGCTCTGTTCCTGAGGGCCAGCCCATGACAGCTGATTGGTAATGAGCACAGATGAGCAAATATTCAGATCCAGTGTCTCCTTGCATCATACCCATATCTGACTTTTATACTGTGGAAGAATGAAAGTTGGTGAATTTTATTTTCAAGGCAAGTTTTACTGGGAGAACAGTATTGCAAACTATGGTAAATTATACCGTGACTATAATTCTCAGAATATGAAAGAAAAAAGGCAAAGAAAGAACTAAAGCTTCTTTTTTATTTTTTCCATTCTTTCTTCATCCCTTGAAGGTATTTTGAAAGTTCCTTGGATAACAGGTGACTGCAAGGTTGATCTTCCCTCAGTGATGCAGTGACAGATTGTTCATTCAGACAAACTATTAATGCAGAGTGTGGTAACATATGAAGAGAACAAATAAAAGTTTTGTCCTCTGTAACACCCAGAAACAGCCAGGGAATACAAAACGAGAGTGTCAGGGCGCTGTCTTCAGAACCCCACTGCAAGCCCTGCTAAATCAGAGTAACACTTCTGGGTTGTACCAGTTTAAGAAGTTATGGGAAAGTGGGGAAAGCCATGGAAGCAAAAAATGAGCTGTGAACAAAATTGCCCATCCACACTGCTGTCCAAAGGAAGGCTGTGACTTGCACAAGACGTAGTACTACTGTTATGCCTCCATTCACACAATTGCAGCCGCAGAAATACGACCTGACTGCCTAGGCTGCAGTAGGGCAGAGCAGGATTTCATTCTTTCTGTTTGTTTATAAGTCCATCCCATCACAATGATGTCTAAAGTGGTGGAAGTGTGGCACTGACTAAGGAAGAAAAAGAAAAACTGCACTTTCTATCAAATCAAATTTGTGACAGACCTCTGGATAGTGGCTCTACATATTGGTTTTTCTCTTGTGCAATCAATACTTCTGCCTCACCATGGCTGCACATCAGGTGCTCCGAGCAGGAAATTCAGCTATCAGCTTGCTCCTGCTGTTTTACAAAAGGCTTGCTGCTCTTTACTGTTCCTTCCCAAGCTTTCTGTTCTCCTTTGGTTTATGCTCCCATTCAATAAAGGTCAGAGTTTCTTGCACATTTGGGGTTATGGAGTTATGCCACTGATGCCAGCAGTCTATTCTGGCTGCTTCCCTCTGAAGGGTCTTGGGAAATGTTTGCAACACTGGCTAACAACTATTGCTATAAATGCAACTAATACTGAAGACATAAAATTAGGAGATGCAGATATAATGCCGGCAAACTGAAAACAGCTGAAGAGTTGAAGCAGGATGGTGGATTTTTAACATCCTGCTGCCTATGAATATTTCCTTTTTGTTGGTAAATAGTCTTTGTCTAACAGGTGCTGACCACTGTTTTAAAAGTAGACCCAGATCTTTATTTATTTATTTATTTTATATATTTGATTATGTTTATATATATATATATATATNCATAATTTAACAAAAAACTAAGGGTTATATATGTGCAGAAAAATCCCCTGTGTACTCCCTGAGGGAAGTTGCAGGCAGAATACAGACCAGGCTGAGGGCAGACATCACCTCACAGTGAAGTGCTAAACAATATATATTTTTGAGAGTCTGCAATAGAAACATTAAAAGATAGCAAGATAGCACTCTTTATTGTCTCCAGAGAATCTCAACTGAATGGAAGAAAGAATAAGACAACTTTTTATTACACAGCCATTCAATTAGCATTGAGAGAAGCACAGCATCCCAGTTCTCCACCCATTACAAAGCACTTTCAGGATAATGGGCTTTTCAGACTGTCAACGACTTGGAGATAAAAGATTTCGCATCACACTGTTTGGAAGAACTAATAGTCTCCAATATCCAGACAATATTATTTTCAGGGAGAACAAATATCTGAAATTCCCCACATAGCAGGAAGATATATTCTTGGCTGTAATAACTAACTTTGCTTGTGGAAATCCCAGTATACTTATTTTGGAGAAGCAAGATCTCATAAGGAATTTGCCAAGCAAACATCTTGAGTCAGGCTCCTCATTTATACAATTCCCTCAGATCCCTCTTAGTCTGGTTCACTAATTCAAATAAACAGATTATCTGTTAACATAACAGAGGTAATAGCCTGGACTCCAATGTCTCCCTAACATTCACCTCCCTTATTACCCAAAATTTTCCTTTATTTTCTCTTCCTGGTTAGTTTATCTGACAGGCAAAATGCTGCATGGGTATCACATGCACAAGAAATCATCATTTTACATTAATTTATAATCATTCATCTCAGATCTCCCTTGGGCAAGTTCAACATCAAAGAAAAAAAAAGTGAAATTTAACTCTTTTTATCCAATAACCATGCAGCATGGAAGACACAGACACTTTTAGGGTCTCTGAGTATTTTATTCAGGATTAGGTAATAGGCAGCTCTTCCCAGTGTAGATGAGGCTTAGATTAATTACATTACTTTTAGTGTCTTGTTATGAAGTATTGAGTGAGGTGGCCTGCATGATTTTATTTCCTTTGTTGTTTTGAAATCAACTCTATGGCAACAGCAAAGGCAGACTGAGGCAGAGAGTGATGAATAAAGGAAAATAGATTCCAATAACCACTCCCCTCTCTTGTTCTCTCTTTCCCTACCCACAATCTCCTAGAGTAAATATGCAGCTGCTCAGACTAGAGAAATGTCTCTCTGGAAAAAACAGAATCATAGGGGGGAAAGAAAATATTTTAAGAGATCTCTGGAAATTATCTCATGGTACCTCCTTCCTGGAGCTGCCTTAATCTCAGTGTTAGATCAAGCTGTCGAGTAGGGTTTGGGAGCTCTCTTGTAACAGAGGTTACATAATAGTCTTGGCAACAGTGCCTAGAAAATTACCTGATATGGATCTCCAGTAGACGGGACCATGGTATTCATTGCCATTTCTGTCAAGCCTAACTCTTTTCAACATAAAATTGTCCTAAATTCCCTGATATTCCTGAGGGAAAGGGATTCAATCAAAAGGTGTGTATTTATGTACCCATCCCTGCACCACATCCACTCAGCTGTGCCATTTATGTCTGGTCTCAAGCCACTCTTATTTCAGTCCCTTGGGTTGAAAAATAGCATTTTCCATGCCATGATCTGCCATTAATTAGCTTTGGCTGTTCTGAGACCAAAAGAAACTGACTCTACATCATCTTTTCAAGAAAAGGCAACCAGATTGTTTTGAGGAAAAAGGATTACAAATTTTTGTGTTGCAATTATCCCACTGTTATCACATATTGTATCCAGAAACTGTCAAATACACAGAGGTATTAAAGGGTTTTGTGCATCTTCTACAATGAGCTTTTCAGTGGCCTGTTACAAAAAAGCAGCTCATTTTCTGTCTCACTGAGTTTCACTTCAAACAGCGCTGATAAGAAGATAACAAAATATCTCAGAGGAAAGCTGTTATTCATATTTTAACACCCAATTTCCAAACTGCAGCACTGTGAATGGTTCAGTGATGTTTTTGTTTCATTACCTTGGTCATGGCATACCGTAGAAGAAAACATTTCCACAAGGAAATCTGAAAATGGGAAACACATGGATTCCACTGTGGGAAAGAGGAATACGGGAAAGCACATTTTTCAGGAGTAAGCAATTAAGGACTTTAGCAGCAAAATTGCAATAATTCCATTTCTATAAGAGTAGAAAGACTTGCTTTTTTCTTTTGAATATGTGAGTTGGGCTCCCAGTACAAGACACTCGAATTTATGATCAGTGCAGGATCCAGACTCATTAAAACATACCAAGATTACACTGGTTTTTGGCAAATTAGGTGTACCTTTGGTTCTCAGCTAAATAAAGCTCACAAATAGTTCCTTCACTACCTTGAACCCATCACAAAGATTATTCTTATTGGCTTCTGTTTGAAATAGTCTTTTAAAAGATACGTGTTTCAATTAAAGAAAAAAATGAAAAAGGAACAAGTATTATGCAATTTCTTTTGGGAGGGGAAATGTAGGAGTTTTTCAATACAATAATGCTAAAGCAGAGAGGAAAATTGCTATTTTCAACTGTGGAGAAAAATGCAAAGAAATTGATAAATGCATACAAAAGATCTCATCTTTGCTGAAAGGAGTGATAAAAAAATACTACTATTCCAGCCAGATAAGGCTTTTCATTTACTTAAAATGAATTTTATAAAATAATTTTAAATTAGGTTCATTTCAGCAATTCATTTCTTATGCAATATTAATCTTGTTTTTAAAAGGATAAAAACCTTAATTTGTATCTCCAAAGACATAATTCAACCATCTGAAATGTGGCTTTAGTAATGCACTCACTGCACTGCCTCACTCACATGGATCTGTCTTTTAATGTGCAGCTATGTGCAGTCTAGTAAAGTAAAATGAATTTTTAAAATAATTTTTTTAAAAATAACTGATTTGAAAGAACTTTTTTTCACATGGTAATTGAAATTTGCCTATCTCCCAGTGGTCCCATGTGAACAGGCCAAGACTTTCAAAGCTGCCCAAAAGATAAATAGATCCAATTCCCATCCAAAGAAATTTGATTTATCAATTAAAATACCTCCAACTGAATATCTTTCTGTTAAAAACTTTTGAATTTAAGCCAAGCTGTGTAAAGTATTTTAATAAGAAACTAATTTGAGATTTCAGTAGTAATATATTTTCATACAGTTCAGTAGACTTGCAGATAGCTTGCAAGTCTGAGTTATCACTTCTTTGAACTCCTTTTGAAGATGATATGGAAAACAACCCTAATAATTATTAGTATCCCAATCAGATTTAAAATATCTATTAATCTTTCATTTGCACTTCACATTTCAGATTAGAAAGTGATAAAGCTTTATCTGTCTCATCTTTTACATTACCTGGTGGGCTCCAGACTGCAATAGAAGGATAACATTTCTTAAAGAAAGGTATGCAGGTCTTTTTGTCAATTTCTGTTCTTGGCGAGCAGAGACAATATTCCTTTCTCCTATCAGACAGTGTGGGAGGCTCTCCTGTTTCAGCAGAAATAAAAGTTTGAGGTTGTTTTGCTAACACCACATTATGGAATCTTTTCCATTGGTCTAACTGCTACTTCAATCCATACTGTTTTTACTTTGCTGCTACAGTAAAGACAAGTTATGTCTAATAAATTATATTTTCTTGGGTTATATTTCTTAGCCAAGTACCTTCTTATTGTATTATGGTAGAGAATTTGGTACCAGCAGCATGTCTTCTTTAAAGATTGTGGATAGGAAGGACAAACATTTCAGAGAAGAATGATATTCCTGGTCTTTCAGTTCCCTCTATGCAAAGCCGTAGAAATTGATATAGTGCTAGTAGAAATGTGATATTAATGTAGAAACTAATTTTTAACTACTTTTTTTTTTAATCTAAAGTTCACCTTGCATTTGCATCTGTCAAGCTGTGAGCAATTAGATGCTGAGTTTAGTTGTACTCAGGAATGCATGATATGAATATAAAAAGTTGTCTGAGAAAGTAAAACCACTTTCATTCCATGGTTTAACAATCCTATAGTGAGTAAGTTCCACATAAGAGGATTTTGGAAAGGTGATTTATGTTTTTGCTAAGTGCTTAGAGTTGGTTGGTTTTTGTTTTCCTCTAAAAGCTGGAAGTATTTAGCTTTCTTCTGCCCCATCATCATTCTTTTCTCCATATCATCCCAGCAGCTCTGCCAAAACAAACACTTGTGCAGCATGCAGTGGATCTAGCTATTCTCTAGAGGAAAATAAAAAGAATTAAAAATAAGTAAAAAGGAAAGGAGAAGGAGGTTCTTCAGAAAAAGGTCATGGTTTTGCAGTGTTTGAGAATCAAAATCACATAGTTTTCCAACCATGAGAGGGAACTGAGCCGTGAGAACACAATGCTGAGAGGAAGGTTGTATCTGGACTTCTTTATGTTTTGCTTTCTGTATGTGGTTCACCTCCTCTATTTAAAACAAACAACCGCATCCCAGTCATGTCTGCTTCCCAGTTCTCTCTTGCAATCTTCTTTTGTGGAGCCTATTATGTATGAAGGGCCACTCCAGAGATCTGTCTCACTGCTTCTTGAAGAAAGAGTCAGGCATAACAATAGAAGTGAGAGCACTACTCACCCTGCTCATGATAATACTTGAAATAAGGGTTAAGTTTCGAAGAAATGTGTCTTCACAACAGATCACCTGTTCAGTGACAGGAGGTCTCTCACCTGCTCTTGAAAATTCTCTTGAGAAATAAGGACTGCAGCCAACAAAAAAGCTTTTTGTAGAGAATGAGCTTCTTGTCTGCATCAGCTTCATAGTTTCCTGATTGAAATTGCTGTCCTTTTCCTATGGCTGTATTGTAGCTTTCCACAGGAGAGGATTTTAGAGAGGTGGTTTGTGGTTTGGCTTGAAAATCAGACCTGATGCCAACTGAACTGTAGAAAACAATGTTTTCCCTTCCCTGAAACAGCTGTGTGTTGATTTGATTTGGGCCAGAACCCCACTCCAGAGATAAGCAGTGAGTTGTGCAGAGAGACAAACGAGGAGCTGAAGGGAGGAGGACACACTTGAAACACCTGGGACTTTCTTGTGAAAATGCTGTTAGCACAAATAAGGATCCCTGTGCGTTTCCTGCACATCCATCCCATGTGATACCCTGAGCAAGACTGTTAGAGTGACTGCCTCAAAAAACCATCAGCTTCACGGGGACCAAGTTCTGGTTTGCTGCTATAGCCCCTGGGAATGGCAGTAATAACCATTTCCCAAAAGGCACTGGAGAATATGTCTTGATCCAGTGTCCCTTCTCTGTGGACTTGCTCTCCGTGTCGCTTCTTTAGACCTTTCTTATCCCTCACTGAAGACCTCTGTGCTGAGAGGGAGAGAAATAGTGTAGGAATGGAGATAAAGGACCAAGAATACGGTTCTCCCTTAGGAAGCAAAATGGACAAACGTTGAAATGTAAGAGCTAAACAATTAAGCTGCTTAAATCCTTGGGATCCATGGCCTGCAGGTAGAAAAGAACTCCTGAAAATGTTTTTTAATGGTGAAAGATTAATTCCATACCAGCATATTTTCTCGTTCTGGATCTGGAAGTAACTATGAAACATCAAAGCCTCCCTATCACAAATGTGAGCTTCCATCAGCTTACACCAGTTTAAGCAGGCAGATGGTCTAGCCTGAGGCTCCTTGCTCAACTCCCTGACTGTTTTCCAACAGGCAGAGGTGAACTAAAACTCTCTGCATTGATTCCCTTTTAGGTTGGAGGTCTTTGCTCCTGGAGCGTTCTACTCAACATCCCCTGTCTGCAACCAAATGCTTAATTTTCTGGCTGCTGTAAAACGCTGATTTTTCAAAAAACACTATAATTCACTCTGTTAGGAGAAGGTCAATCCCAAAAGCCCAGTGTTCTCAGTGGCAACTGGATCACGTCTTTATCTGAAGACATCTTAGATGCTACTGGGAAATAATATTTTTGTAAATTCATTTTAATTGGCTTTACCAGCCTGGACAGTGGTCACAGCTGATTTTTTTGTGTGTATTTTGTTTTGTTTTGTTTTGTTTTGTTTCTAGATTGGAGTTTGTTCACCTTTGAATGGACAAGTCAGGAACTGGGAATTTATTCCCTGTTCTTCAGGTCTGCAGCCTCACAGGCAGAATCTCAGATAAACTTTTTGCTTTTGGTGACCCTGGCAAGCAAAATGTGTGAGACTAGCCAAAAACCAGGATGAGTTCAAATGGAGAGTAAAATGCAAAAATGTGTGAAAAGAAAGACCTGGCTGAATTACTAGGTGTGGGGAAATAAGAATATAATGAGTAAATGTGGTTGGTTTCTATTGTATATTCAAATATTGTATACTGTGTCCAGTTCTAATCTTCCCTCTCAGAAAAGATAAACAACCCTAGAAAATTTATGAAAAACAGTGGTAAAGGTGTCAGTGGTAAAGGGTAATTTCTGTTTAAGAAAACAGTAGATTAATCCCTTCAGGCTGGAGTATGATCAGCTGAGATAGGATGTTAGAGGGAATGATTGGGAGTGATTGTTCACTATGATAAAAATTCCAGGAGATGCCAGGTAAAATGAACACACAGTGGGTCCAAAACAAACAAAAGGATGTATTTCATCACTGTATAGGTAGCTAATCACTGTTTTGCATTCCTTACACCCAGTTTCCAGAAATTATCTCAGTTCTGTTGGCACAAGCAGAGCCATGATGATGAGCAGCAGATGGGAGATGGTCCCTTTGTTTTCTTGTTATCAATTCTTCTCTGATACTTTTTGTCCCTTGATATTACTCCTGCCTGAATCATGATATTTTTCAACACAGGTAAAAACTGAGTCTCAAATGGACAAATATTCACATATATAAAACAATTTAGTTTTGATTAAAGTGTCTTGAAGTTGCATTTATCTGACACACATAAAAAGTGACAGTTAAATAACAAGCTCATCCTTTCTTTTCATTTAAAGTTTATTAAGGAGTTATTTTTCATGATAAAATGAGTTTTTCTGCATTCTCCTAGAATGAAAGATCAGGTCACTCAATGAATTTGACACTGCTCCAGAGTACATTTCTTTCTGAGAGCAGTTAAAAAAAAATTACTTTTAAACAATCAACCCAGGAGTGTGTCATTGACAGAACTTGACTGCTTGACTGGAAGTGATTTTGGACAGAAGCTGTGCTTCCATTAACCAGGGCAGAAATCTGCTCTCAGCATAAAGGATCAGATGTGGAAAAGAAATATATGGTGGTATAAAATTATACTGCCTCAGAAAAGCCTCTGTAGCTGTGATCTCAGTCTGCATCTCGTAGCGACATTATAGCTTTGGTTTCATGGGGGCACTAATTTATATTCTTGGGGGAAGGATGAAGCCAGAAACTCTAGCTAAATATATTTAACACAAGGCATAAATGGTTCTATGAATATGACCATTTCCTCCAGACTTAGACACATTGTAATTCATGTCCTCCAGCTCACTGCGTTTTATGCAACACTGTTCTACCTACTCTGTTTGTCTTAGAATTATTGGTTTTGTTTCTTCCTTACTGGGAAAAATAACATGTTAACCCCTTAGGTACTAAATATAAATGTCCCTATTAAATCTGATTCTTCTTTCTGTAGCCTGCTAGGTGGAGTAATGAGCTGAAATCTACAAATGAAGCAATATAGGCCCAGGAAAGTGCCCTAGTAGTTGAAAAGGCTCAGGAAGCACAGAACCAGGTTTTACAAATGCCTTCTGCTACTCTTTTTACTCTTTCACTCTGTCAGCTTTTCTGTGTTATGAATCTGGAAAGAGAATCATGGCATGGGTTTAAATAATGTCAGAATTTCTCTTCCTTTCTCTCCCCTTTTCCTGTGTTCCTCACCAGAGAGGATGAAATTAGAACATGAATTGTGACTGGCAGGTATTAGTCATATCACTTAGTGTCTAATAAAAGACACAGGAAGGATTAATATTCCTAATTTCTTTGCCTAAGGAAAGGGTAGATCAATCTGTTGCACACAATTTCCTTACAGGCACTGGAGAGCATCAGCTGAGGACTGGGTGCAACTTGTCTCATCCTGAAGTCTGCACATGGTCTGAAATATCCCTTCCAGAGTTTGCTGTCCAGATTTGTGCTGAGCCTCAATAACTTTGGTATGGACTGAATGACTCCCATCTTCAGGCCCCTTCAGAAGGAAGGGGTGTTGGAACGTGCCTAGAAAGCAGCAGACAAAATGAGGGAGGTATCACTGGACTGAAAAAAGGAGTTGTTTTTCCGAAATATGACTCTAAGCAGAACCCTCGTTGCCCTCACTGCTTGGGATTGTCCACAGAGGAGGAATATCCACTGACTATACAGGGAGTCAAAGAAGGTGGGCTAAGACAATTATTTGCAGGTAGATAACTAAATACAACTTAATTTACACTCTGATATTTCTCTCACTGATATTTTAATATCTTCAGAGAGCTAGTGCCATCACCTTGGTTTCAGAGCAAAACTCTTTCTAAAATCTCTTTATATGCTGCTTCTGAAAGGCCCTATAATGTTGTCACAGTGCTATGGTGCATCACAAACAATAATTTCTGTCTCCATAAATATGTGATAGTAGTTCACTGGCCCTTGGGATAGGCACCTGCAGCTTATCTTTCTAATAAAAATAGAACAGTTTTTAAAGCAAACATATATTTGAAATAATTCAGGGCCGAGTTCAGTTTTAAGAATGTATCTTTGACAATAAAAATGTCAAAAAATTTATTTTTCTTAGAAAAATAAATTTATAGTTTTAAAATAATAATAAAAAATTATTAGATTTTCTTTTCCTGGAACAATAGTACAGAAAGAAACACATGAAAGGGGAGATAGACACATTCTGAGTCTTTAGAGCTAGAGTAAAATTCTCAGTTGAAAATGCCAGGCAGATTTTCAAGCTAAATTTGAAGAAAACAGCCTGTATCCAACATCCATTTAGAGCTCTAGTCAACACTAAAATGAGGGAATAAACATAAAATAATTTGGTTTTGTTGTTACACTAGTTGTGTTCTGTCTTCTCTTCCAGGAACCAGGATATGGGAAACAAGACAATTTACTAATGAGAGTCTTGTTAATATTCTGGTGGGATTTAAAGTATAAAATTATGTGTTTTGTTTAGCAAAAAGCCACGAGATCAAAGTTATTGACAGAACTAAATAATTTGTTGTGCGATGAATGCTGAGTACCCACCTCCTGGATTAGTCCCACAAGATAACTGATGATATTTTATGCCTGCTAACAAAATACCAGATCTCTGACCCTCTGTGTGTTACTTCCAATATCAACATCCAGCTCTGAGGTCCCCAGCATGGGAGGGCATGGATCTGTCTGAGCAGGTCCAAAGGACTGCCATGAAAGTGACAAGTAATTGAACATTTCTTCTACAAGGAACGGCTGAGACAGCTGGGATTGTTCATCCTGGACAAGACAAGGCTCCAAGAAGACCTTATTGCCATGTTTTAAGTCCTAAAGGGGGCTTATAAGAATAAAGTGGACAGACTTTTTAATAGGGCATGTAGCAATAGGACAGGGGGTAACAATTTTATATTAAAAGGGGTAAATTCAGTCTAGATAGAAGGAAGAAATTGTTTATGAGGAAAGTGGTGGAACTCTGGCACAGGTTGCCCAAAGAGCTGGTAGATGCCCCAGCCTGAAAACATTTGGTGTTGGACTGGGCCCTGAGCAACCTGGTCTAGTGGAAGATTGTCCTGCTTGTTGCAAGGATTTTGGACCAGATGAGCTTTGAAGATGCTTTTGAACCCAAATAATTCTGTGATTCTATAACTGCCCTGTCTGATTTGAGGTGGTGATCTGAGATCAGCTACACAATTGGTAGCAATCCCTTTTCTTTCTGTCTGGGAATGAGTCTGTAAGTACAAAAGTAATGAAATCTGAAGTATGAAGGAGTACTGCCATTTGTTATTAAAGCTTTGGAGCACTGTTGCACTCCACAAAAACACTGAATGAAGTGTAATGCAACAGGCTTGTCTCTTCTGGGATATTTTGCTCTTGGCTTTAGTAGCTGTAATTCATAAATTTGATAGTTTTTGGTAAATTTGATAGTTTTTGGTAGGTTTTGGTCAGAACTGTGTCTGGACAACACCTTTTACTACTCTGTGTCATGTAGCAAACCTTTTGTCTTCATGAATGGCTCTCCCATCTTCTATGTTCCTTCAGATCAGCCACCCTGCCCATTCTGTGATTCTGTGTCTCTGTGACTCCATGATGTCCTCTCATGACAGAAAATCCAACATAGCTACAGTAAATCTCTGTAGGGATTAGGATTGCATGGCCCTTGTGCAAGTGACTAAAATACCCTTTAGAATCCATCAAACATGAGATTTGAGTTTTAATGGTTATTCCAACCAAAGAGCAAAGCCACAATGAGCTGCATTCAACTAGTAGACTTTGGCACTGGTTCAAAGTAATTTTATCCAATTATATTTAGATGAAGTTTTCCTTTTGAAATACAGTGTTTAATCTAAACTGAAATTAGATTTCCCATTTAAATAGCTATTAGGAACAACACAGTTCAGTTGACTGATTTTTTAATAGGCTTTTATGGTAACAGAATTAGTACTTCACTGTTACAGAATTTGCATTGAGATACATCTTTCAGCATCATGATGGTGGTGATGGCAGTTTCTAAATAAAATAGTTGAATGTTTATGCAGGAATGGCATCTAAATAAATAATGCAAAACAGTAATTTCAAAATCTTTTCTCATCTGAGTATTCTGTGAGCTTTTGTTATAAAGATTGTGATGATGAGGTCCTATAGCTGGAGACAAGCTTTATGAAATTTAGATGCAGATCCCTTACAAATTTTTCTTTAAGAACAATTTCAGGCAGACATGAATTTACAGTTCAAGATGGGATCCATCCCATGGAATAAGTGTTGAATAGCCTATTTTATCAATGGATAATTTCTGTAGAAATAATGACCACAGTAATATGATATGTGGAGATCAGGATTAATCTACTAAATCTGGATTTTTGAGGAGAGAGGAATGCTGTATCATAAAAGAAGGACACCTTCTGTTGCATGAAATGCTATTAGCAAGCTGAAAAGACTACCTTGCATTAAAAACTTCCAATTGCCCTGATTAGGTGACGGGAGAAGTTGATGAAAAATGTTTTGAGATCATTGAAAGGTAAGAATTATTGCTGGTTATTTTCCAGGAGATACAAGTGAGTTGGTGTGTTTTTATGGACATTCCTTTCCAGAATTAATTTTTATTCTTAGTTGAGGTAGCACATATGAGCAGCAAATCCTTTTGGAAATCGTTTTCTTGCCTCCTGTAACACATTTCAAGTCTTGGCTGTCTGGCTAGTATTGGTCTGTAATTCAGAAGAAGATTTTATAAAGGACTGCTGATTAATTCATTAAAAAAAAATACTCTGAGGTAAATGTTATGTAGTAAGATTTTAGAACACCCCCCACTGAGAAATGAAGTAGAGTCCTAGTGTCTGAAGTCAGTGCATACCTTGAGAATAATTCTCTTAGGCCCTGGTTGAGTGGTTTACCCTGTTGAGCAGTGATTTAACCAGCTGGGGAGCTCCAGACAGACACCCACACCCTGCTGAATTTGATGGACATAAGCAGCCACTTGGAAGTTGAGCATGTGGTTAAGTGCTTTTCTCAGCAGGGGCTCTGGATTAGTTTTGAATATCACTGTTACATGCTTTTCCAATATAAGAAAAATATGTTTTCTTCATCTATTTATTACAGAATCTGTTCATTCTTTTGACACTCTTATGCTCCCTTTTCCCATAAGAAATTAATTTGTCTTTTCTACAACATTATTTTCTACTACAGACAGTAACTCCATCTTTGAAGAGTCTCAGAGATGGAAAGCAGAAGAACAGATGAACTGTTTAAAAACTTTCGTTCATATGTCCTTAGTAATAAAGTGCAAGGGGAAAGAAATTCAAAGAATGTGTAATGCATAAGTAGAACGATTTCTAAATAGGATTGTTTCCACATTTTCAATGAGCCATCAATATCTTTTTAATGGTGCATCCCCAAATCCTGAGAGATGGTAGAATGTGCATTGATGCCCATCTGGTGTTCTGATGGGATCCCATGATAGAGAGAAGCATTTTTATTTTAATTTAGTTTCTCCAAGAGCATATTATTTTTCTTTCAGCATAAAACCCTGATTGCAAAAAAATTACCCCCCCCCAAAAAAAAAGAATAGAAAGTATCTTAATAACTTTCATTTTCCTTTCAACCAAACAACAGGTGAACTTCTTCATCAAGGGGGTGTGGATGTGCATAATTCAGATGCCAGATCTTGCAAAACTCAAGAAAAATGTCTTTTAAATTTGCATGTAGAAGCTTTAGGCTGTGAGAGATCAAACAAGGTCAGTGTCTGCCAGTCAGCTGACATAGTCTGAATTATAACCTGACTCTGTGTATTAACATGGACCCAAACTCATTTCAGAAAAAAAAATACGTGACATGGTGGTTGTTTTTGAGTCCTAAGATAATAGGTGCAGGTCACCTGTGAACACAGATTAGAATTTTCTTGATTTCCCAAAGTAGGAGTTAAACATAATTCTAGAGTTAATTTGCATTAGAAGTACACATAAGTAGCCTTTAAAAATTGAGAAATTTTGTCTTTGAAGCAGAATGATGACTATTGCAGCACTCTCTGTAATTTTGCAGTGTATCCTATTTGTCTGTGTATGAATACCTAAGATTTGCTGCTTTCTTCTTCTCAGAAGGTGAGAGGGATGATTCTGTGTGTCTAATGTCCAGATTATTTGATATTCTTTGATCCCAGTTCTGATGTTTTGGTCATCTCACAATTCTTGCTGGCTTTCTGGCTTTTGAGTTTTGTGTGTGCTTATCAGGGGGTGGTGGAAAAAAGTCCTGGTCACTGCTTAGACACTTATGGGCTGCTTCAGACACTTTGGAGGGAAGGGGGAATAACAGGTAGTTTGACATAGAAACTACTATGCTTTGTGATTTGATGCTGTTTTGTCCCTTCCCCCCACCTCCCACCCCCATTTCTAACCTTGTATATTCTTGCTCTTAATGAGTTATTATTGCATCTTTTAAAGAAACTTATCCTCCCGGTAGGTATCTCATAGCAGAATCTCAGGCTTTAAGTTAAATCAAGTGATTTATTTGAATTGCACAGCAGCAGAAAGAACTCACACTGGGTACCACTGGGGAGGCAACCTGGAAAAAAAAAAAAAAAATCCTGGGCAATTGTACCCCTACAGTCTGAGCTTCCAAACATTTATGTGACAGTTCAGACTGATAATATTGGGGTCTGGTGTCTTCCTGTTGCTCAACATGTCTCTCTGTTGTTTCTGGATGGTCTATTTTTTAATCTTATCTATGAGGCTGTGTTTTCTGTTGATAGCTGGAACTTCCTTATCTTCTAGCTCGGGTCCCTCTTTCAGGGAAGTAGATAAAAGCTCAAAAGTTCAAGACATCTGCATGAAAGTTCACAGCTTACAGCCTAAGGCTTCAGCAGATTTAGCAACTAATGATAAGCTGTTAACTCCACACAGATTCTGACCAGTATCTAATATTCCTTAACAGCATCCATCACAATCTTCTTGCTCTTCACCAGTTTTCCCAGTCATCTGTCTGGAACTCCTCTAGCTTGTCATCCTATTGAAAGAAATTTCACCTCTTAAATGGCTTGCCATAGAGTGGGAAACACAAGGTGCCAGAATAAAAACTTCTTTACTTATATGAGAGTCAGGGAACTAAATGTTTCTTTACTGTTAACAAATCTCTTGGACATAGGAAAAAATAAATTATATTCCCACCTGGCAATACTCTGCTGCAAAATTCTGCTAATGCCTTGTGAAAATGTGAGTATGGCCTTTGATATGGCTGTTGGCCCAATTGCTGGGATTTTCACAACATATTTAGGTTATGTATATGGTCCTCATAAAATGAATGCCCAAGACTTGTGGCTGAGGTCTGCTCTGATTCTTACTTGCTTATGTTGTCTTGTTTCTATGGTTTTTTTTTTT
>VZRH01000854.1:33885-70930 GCA_013397555.1 Urocynchramus pylzowi
AAAAAAAAAAGAAAAAAAAAAGAGACCATAAGCAAAATCAGCAATAGAAAACTGATCTTCATCCTCAGGACCGTGCTACATCTTGGATTCCACACTGCCTCTCAGATGCTTGTTTTGGTAATTTATATATATGCCAAGGGGAAGGAATATGAGATAAGACAGATGCTCTAAAAATGTCTGACTGTACTTGTGTGTTTAAAATAATTTCCATGTGGCTCAGTATTGTCCTGGTTTCAGGCAAATTTGGGGGAAGAACCCCAAAGGGGCCCCTCCAGAAAAACAAACCCACACGGCCCCTCCCCCCAACTGGTTCAGGGAAAAAAAAAATTTTCCTCAGAGAGAGAGATGGAAAGAACCTGTTTATTATCAGGCCCGGCACTCCCCAGCACACAGAATGAACAATACCGGATGACAAAATTTGTTCACCGCTCTGAAAAGATCACACACTCCCAGAGTCTCTCCAGTGGGTGGTTGCCGTTTCAGTCCCTCCGGCGCTGGGAAAGGTGGACCCCCCGGCAGGCTGCAAGGTGTTCTTGATGTCTCNAGTATCTGCTTAGTGCTTTATACCCTGATGATTGATAAATATCTTAGCACTAGAAGGAAGAAAATTAAAGCTTTTACTATTACAGAAGGGTTTCTCTTACAAGATAACAGTCCCATTGTCCTCACCCAGTGGTCCTCACCATTTCTTCCTCCACCCCATGTATTAATTTTTTCAAAAGCAAGTACATGAGAAAGAAGGATTGCAGGGATTTTTGGGATTATTATTTTTAGGAAGACAGACCAGCAGTCTGGTTATCAGACATGCAAACAGAGGCTGCTGCAGGAATCTAGGAGTCATTGCAGGCAATCCTTCACTTTTCTGCAGAGTTTATAAGTGCACAACTGATATTTCTCCTGGCTCATTCTTTTGGATTGTGAAGCACAGGTGTCTTTGCAGTAAATGAACACATGAGTTTTTGTGGCATGACTATACCTGAGAGCCACCCTTGAAACACACTTCAGTTTTCAGCTGCTCCAAGTGCTTTAGTAGAAAGTCCAGGCCTTACCAGGGAACTCATTATATTGGGAACAGACTTAATTAATCTGAGTTGCAGAAATGTCCCCTTGTGTCCTGATACATTTAATATTTACTGCTTCAAGCAGGCAGGTCTCAGGGGGGAGAGAAGAGTAATTTCTTTCTGCAGTCCATGTCTGCTAGAGTTATTTTTAACTCTCGTTAAAGGGGTGAGTTTCTTGAAGCTGCTTTACAAAAGGCAAAGTATGTGGCGTGTGAATCAATTTGAATCAGGTCCGGGGGTTACAGAAGTGTATCTGGGCATAAAAGCTTGGCTTTCAATTACTACTGTGTCACACAAATGTACCTTCTTTATATAATTTACTCATTTGGAGACAGAGTAGGACCAGACACACTTTTTGGCTCTAGGGAGTGCTAGAACCACTTTTGAAACCACCAGCAGCAAAAGGAATGTATTTGCCTCTCTGGTCCTGTGTATTGCCCTGGCTGTTTTAGGGGACTATATGATTCAACAGGCTAAAAGAAAAAAGCCTCTGATTCTGCATCTTCTCTACCCTTATCCATGCTCCTCATTGCAATACCTAATTTCCCCCTACTGTAGAAATCTTCTGAATTTCATCTTTATTACCTATACAGGATAAACACAGTTGGTCTGGTTGTTTCCTTTCCCACTGACATCAACAATTCAGCTGTATTTGTTCATCCCTCCCCTTTACCTTTACAAATCCTGTTAGCCCTGCTTCCTCTACCTTTGTAACCTCTTAGTATTGCTTCTTTATTAAAACACACAAGAGATTGTGAAATACTCTGTGCTGTAGGATTTTTATCATGCAATCCCACATCCCTTCCAGAAATGCCAGCTGACAGAGACAAACAAAGCAACTTAGCTGAAAAAAGGAAAACTTTTGCCATTAGTCTGTGATGTTGGCTTGTGAGCTATAAGATTTTATGTCATCCAATCAGCGTTTTTTATCCCTTCATTTCAGCTGCTTGGTGTCCGAATGAGGAAAGCAAAATGCTGTAATAGAGCAGCTGTGTGAGATGTATCCATACGTCTGTGGTCCTCTGCCATTATCCTGAATGGGCTGACCTAAACTAGGAGGTCTCTGAAGCAAGTGAAGGATAAGAGGATGAGAAAATGGATTTTCCCCTCTGTAGAAGCTGATATGTGTAAGCATCAACAGCAGTAAGGAAATTACTTTCATATCTTAATTTAGTAATTGATCTGCTCAGCTATTTGCAGACTTCCTTGCAGGGTCACCACCCATGGGATCTGTCTGCTGTACTTATCCAGCCACCAGAAAACAGAGTTCATGTGACCTCTGTGTAGAAAAAAATGTTGGAAAAGGCTGCCCCTGTCATGGCTTCAGCTAATCTCCTGTGCTCAGTCCTCAGTCAGAGCCATCCCAGGAGCTGAACCTGAGTATCAGCAAAAAGACCTCCCTCCCCAGCAATGACTTTTTGCCAGCCTTGAATAATTAGCAACTTGTGCTTCATCCTAAGGAGCAAATCCTGCCCCACTGAGTCCATGTATTCTGAGATCTAAGAACCAAACAAAATTAGGTTTAACACCTCCAGACTCTAGAGCTCCTACATTTGGAGACTGTGTGCCGGGGAGAGAGCCAGACAATTCCTTCCTCTGCAGGATTTTCTGAGTCTTTAGGGTATTAAGTATAAGTTAAAACACATGGGGGTTTACTGTCTTCCTCACTTTTCCCCTCTTCTTCCCTGATTTCATCTAGTTAAATCAATCTCTCTATTAGGAAGATATAGTCCAGCTCACAGGACACTACCTGAGTGAGGTTTTCCATCTCATTCACCCTGTAAAATTTCTCCTGAATTTCAACTCTTGTTAGGAACCCCATCTCCCTGTCTCTGTTTTTATGTGCTCAGGATGCCTTTTCTTCTCTTAACCCTTTTGTGTATTAGTTGTAGAAGCCATAACTCTTGTGAAGGTGTCTATAGGAATGAAAAAGGCAAATACATCCTTAATTTAAGAATATCGTTTCAGGGAAACAGAAAAAGATTATAAATCCTGGAAGCAATTTCTGACTCCACAGACTTGGAGAACAGTCTGTGAGAGCAACAAGCCCTCTCTGCATGCAGCTGTGGCCTCTGAAAGCAACCTGCTGAATCCTGCAGAGCTCCTGCTGTGACGAGGTTTCTCCGTAAGGAAACACAAGCTGTTTAAGCTCCTTCTGGGTTTCTAATCCTCACTCAGGAATAATTCCAGAATAGTGTCTGAAATGGTGTTTTGAGTGTTGGAGGATCTTTCTTTTCCTGACCCCTCTTCAAGACAGATTTTTAGGGCTGAAAATGCATCACTTAAAATAATGAGCAGATTCGGGAGTTCTCCTGAAGAAAGATGATGCCACTTCATTATTTGCTATGTGGAAAATCATGCTTGTTTTTGTGTGTGTCCACTATTACCTCACACACCAGAGTGCATGTATTTGAATATGTCCAGATCAAGTTGCTGTGCATGACTCCTTGTAGGCTGATTGCTTTCTGTGTGCCTCTGATCTGGAAAAGATAGCTGCTATGATTCCTTGTAGGTTCAGACTTGGAGTACTGAATGTAAGACACCTTTCTTTTTTTTTATCTTCTGTGAAAAATTTTGCCTTGCTTGGCTTTTCTGTGTATCATAAATGGTAATAACTGGAGAACAGGTGGGATTTTTTTTTAAGATCAAGTTTAATTTGCTCCTTGCAGGGTATGAGGCACCATCCATTTTTGGAGCCCTCATGTCATTTTAGACCAGGATCAAATGACACCTTGAACTCACACAGATGCTTTTTGGCAGCAGCTGACTTGCAAACAGGAATGTGTTGCAGCTGAGTTTGAGGCCTGATATTCTGACCTGATGCAGAGGAAATGTGGCTGTGACTGATGCTCAGTGAGGGGGAAGAGTAGGAAGAAAAATGGCATTCAGATATGGATTTCTTCGATGTGGATAATAAATTAGGATCCTGAGATTTGTGTAAAAACTGGAAACACACAAAAAGCTGCTATAAAAAGTTAATTACTTGTTTCTGTTGACAAAACGGTATATTTTTATTTATGAATAGAAGATACAAAGCATTCTAGCTAAAAGCATCAATGTTACAGCCACAATATGCTTCATACTGGACTCTTGTTCACCCACCTCTACCTACACACGCACACAGAGAACTTGGCATCAAGACAAAGAAATTCAGATTCCTAAAAAAACTTTGAAGTCTCAGCTTGATATTCAGATATTCTTGAGGATGCATATGATATGTGCTCTGCTTTGAAGAAGATTGTGAAATGTTTGTTGAAACTGCTGGGCCAAACTCTACTCTCAATCCAACCAGGTACCCAGTAGTGAGTCGCAGAATCATAGAAGATTTCTGCTTCTGTGCAGGAAATCAGGAACTTGATATGGCTTCATGAGCTAAAGGGATTTAATTCAAAATCCATCTTTGCAAAATTTCTTTTATATTGTAACTAATAACCATGGATTTGCAGCCATTTCCTTGGCAAGTGAGATTTGTGTGGCTTAAAACAAAATAGTCTCTTTGTTACACATATTTCTGTAAGAAGAGATCTGAGAGAACGTTTTGATGCTTAGGGTGGAGCTTGGGGATTTGCTGTGTGCATAATATAAATATAATTATAAAATACTCCCAGACTTATGTATTTAATATTCTTTATCAGTGCCAAATTCTATGCCCCCTCACCCTCCCTTGCTCAAAAGGTTTGGAACTCTATCTGCTCCAAAACTTGCATTTCTTCCAGTACAGGAAAATGTCAACATTTTACAGCATAATTGCCAGGGGTGTGAGTGTTACATGAAATACAATTATCATATCCCGTCTTTCCACCCTAATGTTTTGATGTGTTTATCATGAGATCTTTTTCTTGTTTTGTACACATGAGGTTGTGGTTTGCTGCCTTGCTTTATATTTTTTTAAATTCTTCCCAAGATGAGGGCTTGAATATTTTTGAGAATTGAAGTTGTTAGAGTTTGGATTTTTTTGGTAGGTTTTTTTTTTTTTTTTCCTGTAGGGGTGGAGAGAATGGCATGAGGATTTTTTATTTGCTTATTTGATTGTTTTGGTAAGGAACTAGTCAAATATTTTTAAGTATAAAGCCAAACCAATGAGAAGAGGCTTTCTTCACTGACAGCAAAAATCCACCATGGTCACAGACTTATGTATAAAATTATTACAGCACTTTAAGACATCACATTTAATTGTCAAAATGGCGCTTTTCTTCTCCTTCCATGCAATGTGAGAAGGTTCTCAATTTGGTGTTTTTCTGTGATGTGGGGCTTCAGGGTTACAACTCCAGCCACCATTCTCACCCAGATTCTGCTTTTATGCTAAATATTACACTCTGGTAGATATTTAAATGTACAGACAGTGAGAGCAGTCTTGTCAAAACAGCTAAATAACTACTTAGTGCAATACAACACCGTCTGCTAATTTGGTAATCAGCAAAAGATTGCTTCAGGTGCCTACTTTTCCAAAAGATTCCATGAGCTTATATGTGAATCTACTAAATTGTTATTTCTGTGCTGAATTCCTTGAAACTGGTTCCTGAACTCTAGCATTAGTGCATCTCAGGTAAAATAAGGAAGGTTTTGGCTTTAAAGCTGCATTGTGTTTGCTAATATTACCACAAAAAATATTTAAAAGTGTAAGAGCCCTGCAGCAATACGGACAGTACTTGTACAGAGTGCAAAAGTTTTATGCTGCAAAAAGTTAAGCTTTACACTACACTTTTACTTAAAGCACAGAGCAGCAGCTGTAAAAAATTAGTATGTTTTCTGGCTTGCCATTCTGTACCATAAATCATGGCTAATGGAATCTTATAGGTAAAGTCACTGGGGGATTAGGCTTGGGACAGGGAGCAGGAGTCTCTTGATCCATTGCTCCTGCTGAAGCAGTGAAAACCATGAAAAACTGATCAGGAAAAAGTGGATTTGGATCTCACATCCCCAGTGATGCTTAGTCCAGCATTGTGAGGGAATGTTTGTACATGTTTTTCATAAGTAAAAGAAATGTATTTACCTTTCAACAGACTTTCAATCTGTTGTTGGGATCAAGGTGAAGCACTGGGGCTCCCACCCCACTGCCAAATTTTTATCCTCTATGAGATGGTAGCATTTCTGTGATGCACCATGTAAAGCTGGGCACAAGAACAGGAATGGGTCTAATTCCTGATGAATCTCTTTACTTTGGTGCTGCCATTGGTGGGACAAGACTCTAAGTGATGCTTTCATCCTGATGAAAGTATTTCAAGGCCCAGCAATTAATGCCTCACATAAGTGCAGGAGGTCCATATCACAAGACTGTTCCAGAAAATACATGGGAAGAAGGAAAAATGGTGTAGCAGAAAATAAAGTGCTTTTATTCTTCAGGCCCAAGTGATGACTTTAAGTCATGATGATTGATAACTTCAGTAACATTCTTACTGCCTTATCATACAAACTATGTTTTCTTCACATTTTTTTACCTTGGGCTGGTGTAATAATTTTTCATGGAGAGGCCAAAGGAAAAATATACAGAGTATTTGTCAAAGTCAGTAGAATATTTCCTTCCAAATGAGCCTGTTCACAGGCCTTGCATTTCCTCTGTGTGATCTACTTAGGGAGGCCTTGGGAAGTAAAAGGACTTTGGATTCAATATATTTTAGCAAAAGCCTAATTCTGTTACCTGAGTTGTACACATTTGTCCAACAAAAAAGATCACTTTTGGAGAGGTGAAGTAGAGGTTGTGAACTCTTATGAATGTAATCAGCCTTGGGGGCTTGTTCTATTTATTCTTGTATTTTTTTGTTTGGTTATTTTATTTTATTTTATTTTATTTTATTTTATTTTATTTTATTTTATTTTATTTTATTTTATTTTATTTTATTTTATTTTATTTTACTTTATTTATTGCTTGGAGTTTGTTTTTCCTTCTTCTTATGGGAGTCTGCAGGAAAGGTAACAAACTTTAAAAATGTAAGAAGTAAGACTGATGCAAAAACACTTGCTGCAGGAAAAAAGCTGAGGTACGTTAATTACCCCATGAGTTATTGTAAGAAACAGTTCCTTGCCCATGAAAATAAATGCTGCCCAACCAAACATGGAGAATAATTAACACCTTTCCCTGCATGGTTGCAGATAACTTATCAAAGTGAAAGCAGACAGAAGGGAAATTGCATTTTTTTTAATTGTCATGTTTAAATGAGACTTTATGAAACAGGTGTCCTTCAGATTTCCTGCCAAATTCATCCATCAATGTAAGTTTTTGCTATTTTTAACAGTCTTCTCCCAAAATTAAGAAAAGGAGACAGGAAGGAACTCTGGAAGTGTGTGAACTTTAAGAGGAGAAGCAGTCATCTGATTACCAAGATGATGAGAACACTTTACTAAGACTTCACTGAAATTAGGATTAAAAGCATGTTTTGTTCTGTCATGGTCTCAGCATAACCTTTTTTTCCCTGTCTCCATCTTTCTCCCTTAAAAGAGTGATTTGGTTAAATACCTAAATAAATTAAAAATTTTGTTAAATAAATAAATATAAATAAAAAAAAAGAGGTATTTGGTTTCAGGGCATGGCTGCTGGGGCTGGCAATGCTGCCTGGTGCTGAGAAAGTTGCAGGAGACTGCCTGCCAGGGGCTGGAAAAGTGTCCACTGCACCAGGGGCTCCGCACCACTCATCACACAGCTCAGTTACACCTGATGCAAATCTGCCTCTCCCAAAACTTGCAGAAAAGAGGTTTTAGTGATGGTGATAATTTCTCTAGAGCAAGATCACTTGAGCACAGACCATATTGGTGCTTATAGAGATACTTGCGCGTGTTGAAGATGCTTCTCTGATGCTCATCTTGTTATTGTGAGGGATGAGGAATAACAACAAGGCTGCAGTTCATTTGACAGGTTCTGAGGACACCATCCATCACCCTGAGCTCAGATCAAGTACCACAGGAGTAGCAAGCTGATTCAGCAACACCTTAACTTTACAGCCATAAAATTATTCATAACGGACGAGTAATTTTAGAAATAATGGAAACCATGAAAATAATTCACAATCCAAGCAAATAGAAGTCTGCCACTTTTCTGTGAAGTCCTGCCTTTAATGAAATTGTAGAATTTCAGACTCTGCAGATGTCAGATTATCACAAAGACAGTGTTTCTCCTGGTCACAGTTAACAATGATGTAGTGGCCAACTCTCCTGGGAAACCCAGGAGTTTGGAAGTAATATCCTGTGTCCTGTTAGACTAAGGCCACACATTTGAACTGCCTATAGATCCTGTTAATGTTAATGTTGGGAGTAGTGTGCATGACCAAATGGGGGTGATGAGTTTAAGTGATTGTTCTCCAAGGATATCTCTAGGGAAATGTCTACTCCTACAGCTGCTCTTAGTCTTTTATGAATGACTGAGTCGATTTGAACAACAAGCAATTCCTGTCCCCAGCATTTCAAAAAATACATTTCTGCTACAGGAATTGTTTTAATTAACACTGCCTGAAGGATAGTACATGCTCACTCAAAGTATTTATCTGAAAATGTTTCCCCTCCACCTATTCTTCTGACATATTTTAGATTATTGTTTGCCATAGTACCCTGACCTCCAACTTTTCTGAATTCTATAATAACATGATGATTTCTAACTGGGTGATGATATGCAGGGTCTCATCCTGGATGAAATGCAGTTTAGATTCTGCTCTATTCTACTCTGACTCAAATCAGAACTGCTGTTAATGGTTTTTTAAAGGAACATTTTTATCTGCAAATGCTTGTGCTGGTCAGTATAGTCCTGTTCTGCCTGGCAGAAGGCATGTAAAATAAATATTGAAAGAATTTCAGATTTATCTGACAAGAAAGTGGTGCAATATCAATGAAATCTGCACAACCAATATTCTTCAGGACTGTATATCTCAATGGAAAACAGTCAAGGTCTATAAAAGAGATCATGGGCTGCATCTTGTGCTCCTTTTGCAATCTCATGAAACAGGAAAGATTCAGAAGTGTCTTAAATGTGATGATTCCCTTCGAACATCTCACAGACATCAAATCCATTGACACTTTTGGTGTCTTGCACTTAATCCCTTTTATAAACAGTAGCTCTTCTATCTGCATTGTGGTGAGGTACTTTGAAGCAGCTTGAGTAATTTGGGCTCTGCTTCCATAGGTCAACTTATAATTACTTATAAATAAGAGTGATGGAAGGAGATGGAGCCAACAGAATAGAATTAATAATACTGAAGGCTTTTTAAATTATACCTTCTGCCTTTGATGCAATCACATTCTCGCACCCCTCACACTCATGATTAGCCTGCATTAAAATTGCACACAAAATGGCTGTGCTTGTAGGGAAGGATACGTCTCTCACTGAAATATTTCAGTTTCTTAATTCATTGTAAAGAGCAGCTGCTTCCAAGCTGCCTGCAGATGCTCTTCTCAGTCAGAACTATTGTCTTATAATGTCTGCATAATGTAAAGTTTTCATTTTTCTTCTATGTTCAATCACAGTTTGCTGGAATTTGAGACATGTATGCTGATGGAATTTATATAAGTCCCAGGAAATTTAATGATTTATTAGCTGATGGCATTCAGACTACTGTAAATATGGTACAGAGGAAATGTTTGGTTTTCTTTGTTTTGATGTGACCTTTGTTTTATCACTGATGTTTTTTTTAACAGAAAGTACAAGCAGCAACCCCCTTTATCAAATATTATACCAGTCAAGGAAGGCTGTAAGGCAAGTTCAGAAACACAAAGAACACTTAAAAAGGCCTCCAGTATTGCAACTGCTTGAGTTGCTCCCCAGAACCTGTGGATTCAAATATCTGAATTACCTACAAAGCAGGTTAAGTCTTGGATGTTTGTTTTTTTATATGTTTAGCTTAAAGTTAAAATTTAAGCATTGTCCTGGACCTAAAGGCCTAAGTTCCACCTTAAGAAGAGACTTGTAGGATTAATTTCCTTGGAGAAGACCAAATCAGTGTCTTCTAGTGCCATGCTCCAGTCACCTACAAGAAAAGCATTATAAGCAAACTTATGTAGGATTTTTGGGCTTATTCTTTGGTAATTTACACTAAGAAAACTTCTGAACTGTACAGAGGGTTGTTTTCTGAGGTGGTGAATGTGGCTTCTGAAATGTAGGCACTTAGATGTGATTCTGCAAATGGTAATGGATTTTTTGGAACTGCTTACTGATTATTGCAATTGTGCATGAAATGATTAGATCATTAGATCATTAGGTCATTAGATAATAAGACAATTAAACCTCAATTAGATAATGGAATATAGCTGCCTATAATTCTATTCCAGCACACTTTACTATTAAGAAAGAAATTAGCATTCAAGTGATGGATTAATCACAAAGTTTTCACACCATAGATGTTTTGCAGATTTACATGCATTTTGCAGGAAACCATAAACCATAATGTAACATAATAGTAAAATACTTTTGAAACAGAGCCATCAGTTATACAGGGATTACTCTCTCTTTTAAAATTAAATGTACAAATATTCCTCTATTTCTCAAAAGGAATAGGGATGCGTGGGCCCACAATGTAGTTTGGAACTAGAGCCTCTGACAATATGCTACAGTTTTATTTTTATTTCTTAACCTGCCATAGAAAAAATATCAGATTGCTGACAAACAGCAGTCTGACTCAGAAACAAAATTAATTCTGGTCCTGTCATAGAAGACTGATTAAAATTTCTCTTTAAAATTAAAATTTTTGTTGTTCTTTTTTGTTTGTTCTTTAATTTCATTTTAAAATTAAAATTTTGGTTGTTCTCTTATTTACTGTGTTGTGAAAGACAGTATAGGTCTGTTAGCGACTCATGAGAGCTACTCAGTCTGATAAATGCAGTGGAAGTCTAATACAAAAATATCAAATGACAATAAAAATAATGAAAGTAAACTAATAATGGAAAAGGAGTGAAAAAGAACCCTAAAAAATAAAAACAAGAACTCCCTCCAAACTTAACTACACCTTCCTTCATTAACTTGAGATCTTCTGCAGTTTTTTCATCTTTTGATTTCAAACTCCTCATGATGCATCTGTTGATACCACCTTAGTATTAGCTCTGCTATAATACAGCCTGTGTTCAAATCTCTTTCCTCTGATTACTGATAAATAGCAGAGCCTTTCACTAATTTAACTTACAAACAGGGTATTAGTTCACTTTCCTTTAGAAATAAATGTGTTTTCACCGAGATGGTGGTTGTTACAGAGACTAACAGACACCTCTCTTTTATTCCATATGGATTCCAGCAAACTGTAAATGAGGGGTTTTTTTCATCATCTGTGTGCAAGCAATGGATTATCTTATGTGGAAATAGTGGGAGAGTTGCATTTGATTGATGGAACAATGCTTAATTTTAACAGAGAAGATTTCTGCCCCTGCTGAGTTTATGATACAGCACCTGCTGTTAAGGACTGCTTTACTCTTCATTCCACTTGAAGAAGTTCTAGATGTGGAACAGCAAACTGCTTGCCAAATATTCCTCTGTGGTCCAAAATCATGCCAAAATATTGAAATTTTTGTAGACTTTCCTAAGAAGTGACTTTTTTTAGTGATTTAGACATCACTAAAAATTAACCTAAGTTCTGTGCTAAGTGAGAGCTTGTTGTCTCACAAATAGACAGTTTCGTTTCTTAAAGAAGCATCCCAATTTCAGTTTTAATATGGGTTTTTTTCTGTTTACTCTAGGTTTTTATTCTTAGTTAGTTTTCTGGCTCTGTATCACCTCTTGCATATCAAGAGAGAACATTACTCCTCGGCCCTACCATTTGCTTTGTGTCAGTGCCCCAAAAAAACCCAAACTAAAATTACATACCTTCTTTGATTTTGGTTATAAGAAGAAAGTGTATAAAAATCACAGAATGTAAATATAACATGACTGAAAAACAAATCTGGTTTAGCCTCCTTGCTTTTCAAACATGTTTGCTAGTGGAGCAGGCTACTGAGGGACATAGCATGGTCTGCTTATTTGCAAGGTTTTTATTTCTTTAAAAAATGGTAGTTTATCTTTTGTACCTGAAAATATTCATATTTTAACATCCTGGTTTGAATTTTCATTTTTCACCAGTTAGCAAGTGCTGAGCAATTGTGTTGTGTGTCACTTGTGAGTTTTGGGTTTTATTTCTCTCTTTTTGTTGTCTCTTTGTTCATTACATGATGTTGCTGCTCTTGTTGGTTCATTTTCTTTCCATTATTAAACTGTTCAACTTTTCTTATCTCAACCCACAGAATTTACCTATTTTCCAGTTCTCTTTATCAACCCATGGGCAGATGTGTGTGTGAATGAGCATTGTACTTAGTTTCTGGCTGGAGTTAAACCACAGCAGTATTAGAAAGTATTGTTTTATCTTTTTATCTCCTATAAAGTTATTGCCAGATTATGCATACTTCTTTTTTGCTGTATGAAGCTTTTTTTGTGCTTAATCAGCAAGTGCTTAAGCTACTAAGCATTACTAAGATAATTATTCTGAACTACACTGGTCACAAATTTTGCAAGGCTTTTTATTTTTTTTAATATTATTATTATGATCTGATTATAATATTATTATTAAGATTCTTCTACTTCTATCTCCAGATTGCTATTACAAGAGAGCTAGCCTTTTTAGAGAGATCACAATTTATTTTTTGCGGTATCTGAAGTGATCTTCCCACTAGGACAAAATGGTACTTAATAAAACAGCAACAACAAAAAGCACAGACTTAGTGAAACTGGTCTTCATAAACACATTTTTACACAACTGTATTCTCTCTGTCCCCTCTCTAGTGCCTAATCCAGAACATCTAGATCAAGGGCAGTACGGGAAGCTACTCGCAGAATGGTTCATGTTTACCTGAATTTACCTATTTAATTACAAAACCCAGATTGCAGAGTCACAAACCCACAAATCCATAGAGTGACTGATGTTGGAAGGAATCTCTGGAAGCCACGTGGTCCAACCACCTGCTCAAGCAAAGTCACCTGTGGCAGGCTGCCTTTGACCACATTTAGATGGCTTTTGAATAACTCCAAATATTGGAGGCTTCACATCCTGTCTGAGGGATCTGTGCCAGTGCTTGGTCCCCTGTGAAGTGGAAAAGGTCTCCCTGATGTTCAGACAACACCTCCTGTGTTTCAGCTTGTGCCCAGACCTTTCATTCACATGTGTGGATCATCTGATCCACAGCCCTGGATCAGAATGGAGCTGTAGTTGAAAGCACCATAAACACCCTCTTGTTTAAACACTGTGTCTTGGTTTAGGAAGACAGGTGTCTGTTAAGGAAGGTTAGAGCCTCCCCTGGAATAGAGAATGTAAACCCCCTCTCTCCGAATTGTTATAAAATTTAAATCAAGGGGCTCTCAGGCAGAAAATATGGGAGCAGGGATAACAGTCCTTTATCAGGGAAGCAAAAAATATAAAAATATAAAATAAACAAATGCAGTAAATTAAAACAACACAGATAGAGTCAGAACTCAACCTGACACCCTGTTGGTCAGGGTGTAGTCTCAGTCCAATTGGAATTGTGGCTGCAGTCTTGCTGGACTCAGTCCTCAGGTGTGGTTCTGTTGGAGCAAGAAAATCCTGTCGAAGGAAAGGTGAAGATCTTCCTCTGCTGATCCAGTTGAAAAGGGGTAGCTCTCTTTCTGAGCTAAACCCAGCAAGAGCTGTCCTGTCTCTCCAGACTCCCAGCTATATCTGTGTAGGAATGCTTGGCTCCTCCCTCTGGGCGGAGCATCTCCCAATGGGATGTTAAAGTTCTTGCCAGTCATGCATTGACATTCAATAGCCTGTTATCAGCAGATGTCTGCCTGGAGGGAGGAGTGGTTGTGGAAGAGATAAGGAAAACTGCCCACTTAACAGAAGACAACTGCCATACAGATGGTAAATAGAATAGTATTGGTTTCACAATCCATGACGCACTGTTCTAAACCAAGGAGAAATAATAATGTTACTGCTGGTTTGGCTGTTTTCTGTTCTGATCCTTGTCTCTGTATCTGCACATCCAAATCCAAACACTTATGGACTTTAATTGCCTATTTCTGAACATTAAAAAATCGTCCAGCTCTTTCCAGCTAGGCAAAAGCCTGGAAAGTGAGAATCATTTCATGCAGAATACCTGAGAAACTTTACCATGGAAAATGAAAATGTGAATTCATCAAGAATTAGTACTGTTTCCCTGTGCTTCTCCTGTGCCCATCAAGGTGCTGTACAAATAGGAATGGACAATGGTTAAACTGGTTGCCTTTTCTGGCTTGGCAGCTCAGTGTTTAGGAGAACAAGCCAGATGCGTTCAGAGACTGTGTTGTATGTTTCCTAAGAGCTTCCACTTAAAAAGAAGTCATGAATTAGAAATACTAAATTATACTGTGAAAGGCCTTAAAGCAAAAGTTGAAATTTTATGTTAGCTGCTTTCCCTGTCTCAAGTCATTGAGAAAAGTGAAAGCACACAAACGAAAAAAAACCTCAAACCAAACAAACCCAAAACCCAAAAGAACCCCAAAAAGGGCTGGGTGCATGAAAAGGACAAGAAGAAGTTTTTCTTCTATCCCAAAGATAAACACCTATCATTGTCTATGTTTCATCCTAATCATTAAGCCTCATTCACTGGACATCATAGCAAACCCTATGAGAGATAGCTTTTTGCTTGCTTTTGAAATGTCATTGTTTCTCATTTAGATACTTGAAAAAAAATTATGCTGCTTTGTGACTGGACTTCCAGTCCGTTTATCAAAGTGCTTTTTGCTCTCATTTTGAGGCCAGCTTCAAGCAATACACAGTTCTGACAATGTGAGCAACACTCAGGGGAGCAAAGACCTTTGCATGAACAAAACTCTTGTGCTTTTGGTTTTTGTTTTTAGTTCTGGTACATGCTGCCCTGCACAGGGAGCCTTTCCTTTCAGCGTCACTGAGAAGAAAGCTGAAATAAACAGCCATATGCATTTGGAGAGCCTTTCACAAAAGAGGTGCAGGAGAAATCAGAGAAGCTGAATGCTAAATAGAGCTGTGGTTTAATCCTAAAGAGGAAAATATGGTGAAAACAACAAAGCCTTGAAAGTGCAGAAAATACAGCTCTTAGGACAACTGGTGCCAATCAGATAACTTTGTGAAGCCTATTTCTGAGGTGCTGTCATTACAACTGCATAAGGAAAAACCAAGTTAGGACTTGTTATTGATCTTTGATGTACCAGTATTACTGCAGTTGTGAGCAGTTGACTTGAAATTGCTTGCGAGGCTGCATGGGTTCACAGTACTAAAATAGAGAGCTTCTCTTGGTGAAACACAAACTTGTGGAAGCCAGGAGGTTTCATTTACTTATATTATACTGATATATAAATATAAATTTAGGTTAGATATAGGAAGAAATTCTTCCCTGTGAGCATGGTGAGGCCCAGAGAAGCTGTGGCTGCCCCTGGATCCCTAGAAGTGTCCAAGGCCAGGCTGGACAGGGTTTGGAGCATCCTGGGATAGTAGATGTCCCTGCCCATGGCAGGGTGTAGAACTGGGTGAGCTTTAAGGTCCCTTCCAACCCAAACCATTCTTTGATTCTGTGACATATAGCTTAAACATCACTGTAGGTGCAATGGTTGAAACCTTTGGGGTATGCAGGAGTTTTTCATGCCAGTCATCTAAACCTGAAGAGGTTGCTCAACTGTCTTTTTTCTGAGTTGCTTTCCCTGTGCTAAAGTCGGAGCATTCACATCAGCACAGGTGCAACAATTTCTACTGGGAAATAATTTAGATTTTCCTGCTCATCCTGCAAGCCATGCTCTATTGAGGGCTTTGATATAAGCTTGAAGAAGACATTATTTTCTTGACTTGCAATGTATTCATTTTGACTTCTTGTTTAGAATAACTGTGCATGGAAATGGGTTAATCATCTGCAGCTCACCCTGGTGAGCTCATTTCACCTTCAGCATCATCAGCAAGCAGCTGCTATAAACAAAGCCTGCCTGACAGGCAGGGGTAGGTAGGTTTGAAAGAAGGATCTCACACTTGAGACAGGAGGGGTACATTGCACAGTTTTTTGATTATTCACAGTAAACCTGTGCAATGTTACCACTAAATTTTTCTATGGAGAACAGAGGGAAAGATAATTAAATCTTGCATGTACCAATTGCCTTCTTTTAGTATACAGTTCTACATAATGGGATGAAGAAGATGAGGTTGTGTGTGACTGCTGAGCCAAGACTAGAGAAATAGCTGTTTGATGTTTAAGAAAGCTAAAATTCCCCAAATCCTCAGTGTAAGTGTGCAACCTACAACAATTGGTGGGTCAACTTCACCTGCAACAGTGCAAATTTTATGAAAAGTGAGACAAAGGTGGTTGTATGACCTTCATGTCTTTAGATGTATTTTTCATTATTTTCTTTTTTTTTTTTTTTCTGTGTGGATGCCAGACATTTCCCACCCAGAATGACTCAATTTTCCTTCTTATAGATATCCCCTCAAGAGCAGAACCCCTCACCTAAGCCTTTTTTTCTTTTCTCACCAGTCAGTGGATCAACAGGAATTAATTTTTCAAAGGTCAGATGGCAGTATTCTCTTCCTACTTCAGCTGACTTTCCATTTCTTCCCGTTGTGTTCATAACACTTTGCAACTGATCCAGGTCAGGGCTTATTTGATGATTTGACTAGCAGTACAAGCCAGAGAAGGTCTAGGTTAGTTGTAGCTTGAGCAAGAATCACAACATCACTGCAAGGTTGTGAACGTTGTTAAAATACCAGAATCCAGTTTAGCATTTCCCATTTGAATGGTACTTTGCAGTGTAAAACAATCATCTGCAATAATCAAGCAGAGAGAAGTGAGTGCCATTTTCTCAGATGTCATTTTTTTCCTTTCTATTTTTAACTGGACAGTCTTACATGCAATCTTTTATTTTAAGAATAATTTAAGAAGGAGAGTCTGTAGCCTGCTGAATCAGAAAGAGCTGGGAGAGTGGTTTTACCTCTTACAGTTTCATTTCTCTTCATCTGTGCCTCATGCTTAAGGCTACCAAACTGTAACTACCCAGTTTTTTTGGATCCGTGAGCAAGTACTGTCCTGAGGTGGGATATTAAAGGGATTTTTGAAGACGGACCATAGATTTCCAGCTGTGATCCTGTCTCCAGGTATACGTACTGGTTCATGTAATAGGAAGTGGGGTGAATCAGATTTAATTTATGTCAACAGCTCAAAATATGCTATGCTAGAACTCTGAATTCACAAAAAATAATGCTTTTCTGATGGTTTGAGCCGAAATTTCATTAAAAGAGTATGAAAAGCTGCTATCCTTCAGTTTTTTTCTTTCTCCCTCTCCATTCATAGTTGTGATGTATAGGATCTTGCAGAAAGTGACTAGGGTCATCCAGCCCCTTAAATAGAAACTGTCTTGTTAATCTGTGGATGAAGGTGTGGGTCATCTGCTCTTTCATAACACAGACAGCATTAGAGCTGCCAGGCAGAATACTCAAAGCAAAAATACTAATTGAGAAAGACACAAATATTCTTACACCAGATCATTGCTAGCAATTGCTAAGTAAAATAGTCAAATTTTTCATTACCCAAAACTGAATTTTATTAGCTGGAGTGCAAACTTTAAGAAGTTCTCTGCCAGTGTATGGAATTCTTTCATAAAAGTTTTCTTTGCTGGCTTCTCTCTCTATCCCTTTGCTTTCACCCGCTCAGTGGATCATTAGAGTCCTAATTAAATAGTAACAATTCTAAGTTTCTTTGTAATGAAACTGATGAAGAGGTTTGAACTTCTTTAAAATAGATTTTAACTTCTGTGGTTTTTTTTGCTCATTCGATGTCTGACGTGATCCAAAGTCAGAGGCCATCGTGTCAAGGACCTTGAGGAGAGTGACTGCTCTCTAGCTATTTTCTGTTATGTCTTGCACAAAGTCAGTAAGCCTTTAGTAGATTGAAGACATTACTCAGGAGAAAACTGGGTATTGTGAAGAAGCAATTTGTGAAATATTCTGTAAGACTGATATATAATTCTGTCAGTCTAAGGCTGTTTTCTGACACTGAGGATTAGATAACTCAGAAAAGGCAATATGATTCACTCTGAATTTGTTTTCTCTGTGTATGACTCCAGAATACTTATTTTTTTGTGTGTGTTAGTGACAGAAGTGTAATGATAAACTGGAAGGTGGTGTGAGATATTCATGATACTCATACATAGGGATGGAAGGGGTAGTGTCAGTCAGTGGCATTTTTGTGATGTGTTACTGTATGCCCTGTAGTCATACTTGCTCTGCACAGAAAGATGTGATTTTTTAAAAGGAACTACATCTTTTACTCAGATTTTACCACCTTTATACTGCATACATTGTTGGGTTTTGTTTATTTTATTTTATTTTATTTTATTTTATTTTATTTTATTTTATTTTTTTGTTTGTTTTTCCCCACCAGATTTGCTCTAAAACAAAGTTCTCCTGTGCAGGCTCATAGAATAGCCTGTGGTTGCTATGAGATTCTTTGGTCTAGAGGGGAGTTTTAGTGTATTTGCCTGCAAATACACTAAAAATTCAGATGCAAAGGCAATTGGATAGTAAAAAGTGTTACTGTCTCTGACTCTGCAGCCTGACTGTGCTATGGAAGACAGCAGGAACTGAAATTTCTGCTGGCCAACATGGTGATGGATGGTCTTGCAAAGCTTTGCTGACAGTGACAGGTCAGACCGTCAGCAAAGAGCTGCACAAACCAGTTATAGGAAAAACATTTTAAGTAGAATTCAATGTAGATGAAGTATAGCAATGGAAGCATGAAAAGAACAACCCTGACCTCACCTATCGGGGAGGGATTGTTACTACTGAAGAATGAAACCATGGAGGTGCAACAGCTGCTGGCGCAAAATGACTGCCCTCAGAAAGCATCAAAAAATTAGAAGTTATGAAGAGGGGGAGAATAAAATAGTGCTGCTATTTCATGTATGACATGCCCAGATCTTGGATACTTCAAGCCGCTCCATTCTCTTCCACCTCAAAAGGATATATTTTAACAAAATAAAAAAAAAACAAAACAAAACAAAAAAAAACCAAAAAAAAAAACAAAAAGAAAAAGATTGTGATAATGGCAGCAATCGAGATCAGAAATAAAGAGATGTTGAATGGACTAGGACTATCCAGCCTGGAGAGGGCAGCAGAAAATCACCAAGTTCATCAAAAGGCTGCCCTGTGCCCCTCTCAGAGACGAGAGAACTTGGAGGGAAGGATGGAAGCTAAGCCTGGGAGAGTGGGAAGGAGAGGTGGTTTAGTGTTTGCTTTTCACTGCCCAAATCCGTACTTTTTGGCAGTAGATTAAACTAAAGCTTCTCAACCTGAGTCAGTTGTGCTCATAACAGTAACAGGTCACAAATACCCCTGTCTTTACTGTGATGCATGAGCTTTTTAATCTGGTTTTAGTCTGTATTTTCTGCCCAGGACTCGCTGAGCACGGGTAGTCCAGCCATTAACCATGGCTGACACACCAAAGGTGCTTCTGCATCTCTTGAATCAGCACCACTTAAGAAGTCAAGGAAGTAAGGATGAAAAGGGAAGATCTATCTGTATTATACATCTACTGTAAGGGTTGACAGTTGCTCCGCAGGGTCTTGTACTCTTAAAATCAATTATGTTACCACAAAATAGTTTTGTAACTGCATATCCTGAAACTCTCTAGGAGAGGTTTGTCAGTAACCAGTGGGATGGATTTCACCCACAAAAAGTTTTCTAGATAGTTTGAAAGTTTGTCTCTCTTACATAAAAATCCCCTGCAAATAAAATCAGGTCCTTTGCTTTTTCAATACTTAAAATGTGATTTTTGTGCTACATCGAGCTTCTCCAGTAATTGGCACAATTTGCCAAATAAAGTATTCAGAATGGATTTTCAGGTGAGCTATTAAAAAAATAATTATCCTCCATAATGCTAGTTTTATGAAAATATTATCTTTACATATTATTCATAATGAATAACAAATTCAGGCCTCCCTTCAGAACAGAGGAATTAGTTGTACATTCATCATCATATAAATGAAGCAAAGTAGTGTGGCTTAGTGGCTTAGCTGTTTTTCTGAAATATCTGTTTTAAGAGGCCTTGGGCAAAGAAATGTTCAAGCATTTATCCTTTAATTATAAAAAATAAAGCACAAAGAGGAATGCATAACTAATTTTATAGTCTCGAATTAACTTAAAATAATTTGTGTGGGAACTGATAGCCTTGGCAAATAGCTAATAAAACCAACGGGAGTCATCTTGTATATTGCTATTTACATTTACTTGGAAACATGTAATTATTATTCTTTTCTTAATAGAGTTCTCTTTTGGCAGGATTAAGGCTGGGACAATCTCATAGAACATATTTAAATAACTTGAAGCCTTCCTCAATTTCAGGTAGCATGACTGTGAGATTTCCATGGATTGGTCCACTTATTTTAAGCAGAAATTTTTTTTTTGCTTCAAGCTTATAATATTAGTGGATTATTTTTGTTTGTTTGTTAGTTTGGTTTTTTCCTGTTGTTGTTGTTGTTGTTGTTGTTGTTGTTGTTTTTCTGTTGGGTTTTGTTTTTGTGGTTTTTTTTATTTTTTTTCCCACCGTCTCATGGCTTTCCAGCACTATGCAGCACCAATAGGTTCAGCTTAGGAAGTCACTGAGGCAATTCAGTTTGGAAGTGGTCTTTTACAGTTAAAATTGTCCACAAAATAAATTTCACCCCTGTAACTGACAAGTACTTTGATTAAACCTTCACACATAGCTATTAGGTTTTAAAAAAGGGCACAAATGACTGATACCACTTTCCAGCAGAAACTCTAATGGAGCTACTTCAAAGGAATGTACTTGTTTCACTGTGGTTTTTTTAAGGAAATGGGATTTTGTTTTAGTGATGTTGTTTTATATTTGCTCTCTCTATGTGTTATATACAAAGATAGTATCTATGCCAGCTGCTGTCTGATACTTAGAAGAAGAGGGAAGAACTCAGAAGGTGAAGAGGTATCTGTTAAAATCTCATGGATGAAAGGGACTTGTGAACCAAGCATAATTAATTTCTACATCAATCATATTTGCTTGCACTCTTTTCACACATCCTTAATATTTGAAACTGGCTCCACAATTCTGCATGTGGCATGAGTGGCCTCATTCTAATGAGCAGCTTTATATAATGGGTGTATTAATTTCCAGAAGGATTTTAAGAAGTTGAGCATGTTCTAGTTGCTGCATGTAGTCTTCCTATGGAGCAGACATTACGTGGGAGATAAAACTCCCTGCAGCTGAGACCTGTCTGTGACTGGGGAGGTGAGAGTGGCCAAAAGGAGCAGATCTTTGGCTTGGATGGGAAATTTTCCTTTGCAGAATGTGCTGCAGAGCCTTGGGACACAGTAAATTTTGACAATGGATGACATCCACTTAAGGTAATGAAAGCTACCAACAACTCTTCCTCAGTGAAGTCTGAGGGAAACTTGGAAAAGCTTTATTGCACACTCAAGAAAGCAGTAATTACGTATTGTAGATGTTTATTTTCTTGTAATTTTAGCTTTCTCCTATTGTTTTCAGTATGGGGAGTTTAGATGGGGGATTCATTGTTCGCAGGTGGAATGAGTACCAAAGAGATAGTGTTTAGCTCAGTTTCCCTCTACTTCTTGCCAAAAGGCTGGTGCCTGAGATTGCGCTCACAATTCCCACTTCACTGCCATCACTGCCAGGAAACTCCCTCCAGAAAACACAGTGTATGGCCAACACATAAATGTGTGAATGCAGGCCAATCTGCTTGGATATGTATTGATACTTAGTGTAGGCAGAGTTAAAGTCAAAATGTCTTAGATATAATAGGATTAATATTAAAAGATTAATATAAAAAGATTCCACAGCTTCTGCTCTTTTAACTTTTTCAATAGCTGATGTAAGTCAATTTCCTGTAAGGTCAAACTTCTGTACCAGAGTAGCCTCTAGAGCTTGAGTAATGGGCAAGGGCATATGTCAGATAACATGAATTTAATAGGGAAGAAAACAACAAACAAACCTAAGAAACCCCACTGAGGCCTTCCCAGAACTATTCCTCAGGCAAGATGGCATAACCCTTTGCACATACTTGTGTTCAATCAGTATAATTTTGAGGCTTTTCGTTTTTTTGTGGATTATTAGTATAAGTAAAAAATCTTGATAAAATTTACATAATGAAAATTTTAAAGATGTGAGGAGCTGCAAACAAAAATGACAGAAGAATAAGACATTTGTTTGAAACTCAGGTATCCTAAGATACCTTTACTCTGGAAGAACAGACAACTGTGGAACTTCACAGGACCTTGGAGCCTTCTGTTGGACCATAGACGAGTACAAAGCAACATTTGCTTTAAACTACTGCCAAGTTAGAGGGCTCAAAAGAAACTCAAGTATTCACCTAATCACAAGGTTTAACAGAGTGGTTTTCTCAGCCAGGTTAGGTCTCTAAGCTTTGTGTCCAGCACATGAGAAAAAGTGAAGCATCTCAGAGGAAGCAGTCCTGAGCTGCCCTTCAGGTTTTGACTGGAGGTCCCCTCCAATTCCAGTGATGCAAAAGACCAAGGGGGGTTTTTATTGCTGTGTTGGGTTGCTTTTATGTTGAGAAAAACTTTATGAAAGACGAAGTGTTTTGAATTTAGGACTCTCCAATGTTAGTGGAATATGGACATTCATATGCTTTGATAACATTACTGAAGTTGTCTTATATTCAGAACATTTTTCAGCACCAAAAACTCGATCCCTGGTTAACATGACTGTGTTGAAAACATGGAATGCCTTGAATTAGACATTCAGCATCAAAAAATGTTCTCATTTTCGAAGTCTGTTCAGGACATCCCAGAAGCTGAGGTGTTTCCAGAATTTGACTGCTTTGATGAAGTTACAGACATAGCAGCATTTATATGCCTCTAATATTCTAGTACGAGTGAATTGCAGTTCTTAATGTTTGTCACCAGACATCTCCTGTGCAGGCAGCAGGCTGCATTTTCATAAATGGTGAACTCAGGCCCAGCAGTTTAGTTGAGGTCATTATGGCTTAGGATCTGAATTTGGGTTTGCAGTCACAGGTTATTGCTGGGGACATTTGGCAATCCTCTATGCTGAGAAAATCAATATTTTAGCTTAGTTAAGAAATAAGCAAACACAATACTAAACCAACTTTCTGAGATAGACATCAGGAGAGACTTTATTACAACCCTGATAAATAAGATAAGCTCCATTATAATGCATCCTTATTTTGAAGGAGCTGTTTATATGCTGAACAAGTACAGTAAATCCTATCCCCTTTGGGTTTTTGACTCTGTACCTGTCAGCACAATTTGATAGGTGTTTTCCAGAGGAGTTAAAAAACATCAGCGTGCCGGAAGGGAGATTATCTGGAGTGTAATGAATCTGTCGACTGCAACAAGCACCATCCATCACTGTCATACAGAGAAGTTGGCATGATTTGAAGATCTGCCATCCTCTGAAACAGACCTTCCAGCCCCCTGAGTTCACCCTGTTTGTTCTTACACGCTTTTAGAAAAAGTTATCTTTGATTTTGGCAGGCCTCCCTCTCTGTTCTGTTTACTTACATCTGACTAGTAAAATTACAGCATAGCAGGAGGTCCTCTACATGAGTAGGCATCAAATGAGAAGAGCAAACACTCTTCCAGCAGTATTTTGGAGAATACTTAATGCTGTTTTCTGCACATTAATTTATGGAAACACAAACAGCAGTAGCAGCAAACAAATACCTTTGAAAACAACCCCTGAGCTGTGTCAATACCCAGCTTGCCTTCAACTGGAAGACTGTCTAGTAAATTTGGCCACCTAGAAGAGAGTGGAATGAAAATTCAGGTTATTTACATTTTAATGTGTCCTAGACCAACTTCTCCCACACATTAATTGCAGGGTTGGAGAGGTTTGTGTTCCATTACCAGGAGCAGATTTAAAATGTGGTGTGTGGGCATACTCTTTGCTTCATCTATAGATTAGAATTCTTTTACTGAAACCTTAACAAATACCTTAGTAAACACTGACAAATATATACTGACTTTAGTAAGGACTAATTCTTGCATGTGTGCAGGGGAAGGAGAGCCTTATTTAGCTGATGGGAAAGCAGAACTATATCCTGCTGGGTAGCTTAAGCTGCTCAATTGGGCAGGCTGTAATATCAACGTGTGGCTAAGAGCTTGTAACAGATGCCATTTAGACTTGACTTTTAAATAAATGAGCTTTCACCTCTAATTTTCTTCCCCCTGTAGTGCTGCACAGAGGACTTTTGCTTTACAGAGCAATTAAGCACTATAATTACTCTGAACTACGCTTCAGTGGCATCTACAGACTGGCTTTGCACTGTGATTTGGTTTTTTTATTATTTATTTTTACATCAGTGTTCTATCTTCCAATTGGTCTGTGCCCCTAGATTTGAATACACATTCCCTGCAACTTCTAAAAATTCCTTTATACCTTTCAGAGTATAAACACCACTAAAAGTTGAAAAGCAAGGTGTTGTGTTGTTGAAGTCTTTGCTGAATGACTCACTTCTAGAGAATACTGGCTTTCCAGTTGCTGGTATAAGGATGTATAGCATGGCAAATAATTATGAGAGGTCACATGATCATCAGGGTTTTTCAAAAACACCCATTTATTTCCTGCTTAGGAAAGACTATTGTCAGGTGAAAATTGGTTTTTCACTTCTATTGAGTTATTGCATCTGGTGGGACCAGGATTTCTCTCTATATCTGGGAAAAAAAAAATTGCTGGAGTTTGCAATGCATGCCAATGATTGAATTGATCCAGGGGCCTGCTAACTTGTTTCTTTTTCGAGCTGGCTGGCTTCATTGTCCTCTTGAAGTGGTCTGGGGTGGGTCTTCACACTCTTCTGAAGAACTGGATTAACTCACCCCTAATGGATTCATGCACAGTGCCCTTGCCCTGTCATGGTGATGTTTCCATCCAGAATAAGTCAGCGGTCTGTGCACAGGAGGAAACAGAGAATACTATGCTTGCTTTGCTCAGAAGAGACAGGAAAGCAGGAGGACCTGTTCATCCTCCACTTTGTATATTTCCTATATTTTTTAAATGTCTCCTGTTACTGCAGCATAAATTTCTAGAATAAAAAGAGGATTTATTCTAATTACACTGAAAACATATGTATGTAGCACTATTATAATTTCCCTGATGGTATGAGGGCTCTGGAGCCTTCAGACAGAGATAAAACTTGTGCTCAGAACCTAAAAAATGCCCTTCTTTTGCTGCAGGAGCTTCTTAAGAAAACTGTTACCAGTTGTCACCACCAGTATGTTCCTTCCTCCTGAGAACATCACAGCAGCTGTGCCTTTGGGACTGCAATGCACTTACATGATGAGCCTTGTGTATCCTAAATTACCTCCTCAGGAACCTCCTTCAGCTTGAACTATCCCAAACAAGTATTCCAGTCATATCTGGGAGGTGACTCCAGCTGGTCCATGTGGTGGTAGAAGGGTTCAGCAATGGTGGGATATGTGGTTTTGTGTGGGTGGGTTTTTGGTTGCTTTTTTAGTTTTTTTTCTTTTTCGTTTAATTTCAAAGACAAAAGAAACACAAGCCAACTTTTTTTTTTCCTTTCTTGAAGGCAGGCAAAAGATGCCTCTTGGATCCTTCCTTCAAATAGTGCACAAATAATTCAAAGGTGAACAAATCATAAGCAAGGAGTAAGGACCATTTCCTAACACACTACTTAAATTTGTGCCAAAAAGCTCTGTTTCTGGTAAGTGGGATCAATTCTTTCTTGCTGACAGGACTAGGACTGCAGGTATCCTTCATACCACCTGGAGAAGAAAGGTATGAGAAGAAATCGTCATGATAATTTAGATGATGCCAGACCTGGCTAGTGGGGCAAGAGAGTGGAAAAAGAAGTGCAGACCAGAGGAAGATCTATGTCTGTTTGAAACCCTCTGGTGATACCTGCAGGCAGCAGGACAGAGATGTCCGCAGCACTGCTTCCTCTGGAACTCACTGCTGGGGGGGCTTCTCATTCAAGCAGCATGGGAGCCTACATCCTCATTTTGGGAAGCATCCTCTGCCAGCTGGGTTGGTGAAAAACAAATCTAATCATGGTATAGGTGTTTCCCCAGGTGCATTCATATTAGTGAGCATCTCTCAGGGGAGCTCCTAGCAGGCTCCTGTATTTGGGAAACTCTGTGACAGCTCTTTTTGTTGTTGATGTTGCTGTTGTTGTTGTTGTTTTGGTTTTGGTTTGGTGTTTTTTTTTTTTTTTTTGAGTAAGTGGTTTAAAAGAGAACCAGCTGATGAGTTGGAGATTAAGACAGAACCCAAAAGCAAATCTTTCTTTTCACTTCCTGCCTTTAGTCCAAGTGCCTTCCAACCTCCTAAAAGAAAATGGATTACACAGAGCTGTGGTTTTGTCATTGCAGCAGGATCAGTGCGACCAAATTTTCCTCTAATAAAAACCTTGGACCTTTCTTTGTATGAATCATGATAACTGCACACTCTTTTGTCACTCCTGAAACAGGGCAGAAGGTCATGTCTAGGTGTGCAAATAATAAATCAGCCCCACTCACTGGGCAAACAAGCCCAGCCTTTTCTTGCTCCACCTTCGTGCCCCAGAGAGCCGCACATTGTGTGGGCTGGGAAACAGGACTGCCAAAACTGCACAGTCTTGCAGTGCCAGTAACAAAACCCCTTTTCTACCTGTGCCAAAGAGATGGCAGCAAATTGGTCAGTCCAGAGAAGAGCATGGGGGCTTGAGATAGGTAGGAGGAGAGAAGGAGATGTGCTTTGGGAAGGAAACAAACCTGGAGCACAGTAACAGGAAGGGGGAAAGACAAGAAGGAAAGAAACTCATGTTTACAGAATCACAGGATCATTTAGGTTGGAAAAGGCCTCTGAGATGTATGGCCTCATTATTACAATTAATGTGATTACTAATTGTTCTTCTGTTTTATTAGGGAGTCAAGGGTATCGAATACATAGTTAAGACTGATCTGTTTTGTGGATATGATAGATTATTTTACCTGTGGACAGGACAGCATGCCTCCCTCAAAAGTGGTGGTGTCTGACCACTGAATGGTCTTTCAACAAAATTTGTGGCTCATTTTACATGTCTAAGTTATTTCCATAGGCTAGGAAATATTACCAGTATGCATTTCAGGCTTTTACATTCAGTAATCCTTCATGACCTTTAGCTCCTGATCTTCTTTAAAATTTTTTAAAAAAGAGATTGGTCTTAAGACCTGTCATGACATTAGAGTTCTGCAGAAGTATTTAAACTGATCTAAATAATATAATGCAGAAAAATGTTTAATTAATTATTTAATTGTCAAGCTTTATGAATGGATGCTTATCCTAATGCTTCAGAAAAATTTCATTTGTAGAATTGTTGTAGGAAGTGAATTTCTATTTAATTTTCAATTTTACTTTCTCCATGCTTTTTGGCTGAACTCTCCATGCCTGATCCAATACTGAAAAAGGCCTAACCCCAAACCTTACAGCTTATCAGAATACATTCTTATTATTAGTATGACCAGAAAGAAGGATCATGAAATTGCTGGGAAGTCCTACTTAAAGAGTCATCAAGTTTAGGAATCTGTGGTTCTTAAGAACTGTTCCCCATCATCATTTATTTGCCTTTGTCAAAATAGAAATACATTGTTAGAAATACTAGAAGTGGTGAGGTTTTTTTTATGTTTGTTTGGGTTTTTTTGGTTGTTTTTGTTTGGTTTTTTTTTGTTTTTGTTTTTGTTTTTGTTTTTTTTTTTGTTTGTTTGTTTGTTTTTTGGTTTTTTTTTGGTGGGTTTTTTTAAATGAGCGCCTAGGAGTGAATTTATTTCAAAAGAATTGGCAGTTTTATTTCCTTCAGAAGAAAATTTTAACACAGATCAATTTCTTTCAATTTTTTTTTTTGCTAATGAAAAGCTATCTGTCCTTATGATTTTGTGCATTGTGATACTTTCAGTTGGCAGCATATTCGTTGCTGCTTTTTTAGGGACTCTGTTCTTGACAATTTGGAAATTAGAAAATTTGGATTGGTAGAAGAGAATTTGGAATGCAAGTGAGGCATTTTGGAAATACAATCTTTTTCTTGAGAAATGCATCCGTTATTGCTTAGCAGCTAAGAAGCAAGTACTATTTTTGTTGTAGTTTTTCTTTCCCCAGCTGTATATAGGCTGAAGGATGAGTGTAGGTTAAATCTAACTGACAGAAGGGTCTCAGCCAGCTGCCTGCAAGGGGCAGTAGCAAAATGACTTTCAACTGAGTACAATTAGCACTGGCCGTTAATTGCAGGAACAGGAGGTCAAGACATGATGAAAAGAGGCAGCTTTGTAGCAAAAGCAGCTGGTAGGGGAGAGTGACATTAAAAGGAATAAGTGATAAGGACTGGGTGCTGATTGGAATACAGATGGAAATGTGCACTGGAGTTTTAGTCATTGGCTGCTTAATGCTCTTTATTGCACGTGGCCATCAGTGACCTTTTTTTTTACTCAACATGTGAATCACAGCAAGAGTAGTTTTTGGTCAGTACTTCCAGTGGCTTCTGTGGTTTGCAAGACACAAAGTTATTTAGCTGATTAAAGTTTGACTTTAATAAATGAAAATGGAAGCTGTAAGACCCTGGAAAGATCCCCTTTCCCCCTCTCTCTTTGCTTGGAAGAAGAAGGAATTAATATCAATCAAAATATAAGAAGAGCTCTCTTGTATGTTTCTCCTTTTTGTGTGGAGTGTTGAATTTTTCTGCTTGTAATGTAGTTGTCCAGGATATTTAATAGAGAAAATCCAGTCATGCAGATCTTTGTCTCTTTTTCCTTTTTGCCCTCTTTGAATTTCCGGGTATCTCATTCTGATTTGCTTTATTTAGCACAAGGCTAAGACTTTCAGAAGAGTCTAACAACTTAAAGTGCCTTGTTGTAAAAATTCCAAATAAGAAGAAACTTTCACAGGGCTTGGTTTTCAGAAAGATGTTAATACAAGTTAATGTAGGTTCAATACTTTCTAAAATTACACTCTTTTGAGCATGAACATCGAGTAGTCCCAGTAGGACCAACTGATTTCAGCTATCTACACTCTACAAATAACCCCATTATAGGGCTAATTTCACCATCTTTATTGGTAGAACAAAACCTTTCAAGCACATCTGAAGATCCCCTTGATAATGTCAGTGGAGGATCTGATCAATACAGAAACCAAAAGGAATTGCTGGGGCAGCTGGGGAGGCACCAGCTCTTCCACCTGTAGGAAACATGCCCTTTGCAAATAACAATCCTCTTCAGGAGAGCTCTGCATCCCTCAAGAATTTGGGGGCAAAGTTTCCAAGCTGAAGGCTTCTACAGAAATATTTCAGTGGTTTTCTTTCACCAAGACCCCAGACACTGTCACAAAACAACTCCTTTTTGCAAGTCTGAGCTCACATTTGGCTTTGCGGCTGTTGTTTCTGGTTAATCACACAGAGAATGCCACCCTGTGCTGTCATGTAGGATGACTGGCATTTGCAACAATTTTTCAATTATTTACTTTGTTAGAGCAATTAAATTTTGCAAGAGTACATAGATTTTGCCAGGTTTTCATTCAACAATAAACTCTGTGAATGGTGAACTACTTGTGCTGCTCCATCTTCCCTGCAAGTAGGAGGATACTCATCTAATTCTTCCTCCTTTCCCTGCAGGGAATGAGTCTTTCAAGAACCTGCAAATAGTGAAGAATCAATGCTCAGATCCACTGAAGAAGTTTAGGATCATTTAGTTGCCTTCCAGATTAAATCAAGACACCTATAAGATTCCTAAATACAAGTCTTCTGGTGATGAATTTGTCATGCAAGAGAATTTATAGAGTTGTTTCCTATGAATATAGTCAGGTGGCTGCAGTAACACCCCACCTTGGAATCTGTGCTTGAGCTTGTCATAAAAGAGCAAGTTGCTTTCATCTGAATTACAGGAAAGACTTTGGAAAAGAGAAAGGAAAGGGATAAAAATACAAAGTAATGTGAGTTTTTGGGATACAGGGAACAGCTTTGCTTTTTTTTTTCCCCACCTTCTTTTAATTTTATTGTATTTACTAGAAAAGAAGGTACTAGGGGAACAAGAGAAAGAAACCTCAAATTTTAAGGAACTCTGACACTATTTCTGGATGTTGGAATCTGTCTTGAGTAGCTGCACAGGCATTTCAGGATGTACATTATATGGGAACTGTGAAAAAATAATACTTCTCAGTGACAAAAACACAAGAGTAAATTATTCATTTTTATTCATTGTTATTAATGAATATTCATTGATTAATTTGTAGTTATTAATTTCATTAAGAAAATGTAAACATTTCTGTCCCTTCTGGCACCGTGAGACAAAATCAATATAGGTATAGTAATTTACCTTTGACCACTTGTGATCTTTCACACAGTTCAGAGAGAGCAAAGGCAACTTTTTGGGTTTTTTAGACTTTTTTCCATTTTAATAAGTTTTCTGCTGGCCCTGTTCTGTGCCCTGTCTGTATTAAGGTCATATGATATAATCTCAGTGAGCATTGTTGTGAGGTCTGTCCAGAGAATTAAAGATTATCCTTTTATTTCCAAGTCCTAGCATTAAATTAAAACAAACAAACAAACAACCCATATTAAATGTACTTCATGGTTTTATTGCATGTTTAACTCCTAGATAAGAGTAGATTGACTAGATTCATATTTCCTTCCCACTGACCAAAGCAAGTACTTTTGTCAGTTAGCAATTAATCTTTAATAAATGCTTTATTAAAATCAAACATTTATTTGTAACAGATCATTGGAAATGTAAATACTTTGTGTGTCAGACAGTTAGTTTCACAGAACTTTCTGATTCAAACTTTTATCATGCACCTTTAAGGGCTACAGTCACAAAGGGCAGCAAAGCCATGAAAACTTACAAAAGAAGTACTAGAATGGAAATGTTTCACTGAAATAGAAAACTTGCTGATTACTTGTTAAATGAGGGCTGACAGTGGCATCGGGTCTAGATTAGGTTTCTGTGCTCTTAATCCCTGTAGGAAATGGCTGCTTTTGCCTCTTTGAAATCTTGTTTCAGCCTGGCTCCAGTTCAAAAGCCACCCCTTTCTCATGAATGTGATATGTGTTTATGGCTTTCAGTTTATGACTGCTGCAGAGGTTTTAATTTATACCAGAATTCCACAACTGCCTGTTGCAAATGCATTGGAATATTTTTTTGCCCATTAAGTGGCATCATTAAAGACCTCTTTGAATTCATCCTATTCATGTTAAAGGTGCTTTTTTTTTAATGTTTATTTTAAATTTTTTAGTCATGAGGTATTTAATTGAGTGAATTCTTCTGGAATAGAAAATGTTATAGAAGAAAGCTGGTCAGAATTTGTTTTGTTGCTTTGTTGTTTAACACCTCTGAGAATGCAACACCCTGTTTCATCACTGCCTACCTTTGAAGCTCTGTGCTTCCCAGATCTTTTGTATTGGGAACACCCACACTTACAGTTTCAGTGCTGCCACTTCTCATGACTGTATTGATAGCCTGATAATAGTTTTCTGAAGTCACAGCTTCTGAGATTACTGCTTCTTGAATTTTAAATAACAAAAATATGAAGTTTCTGTGTCTTTTCTGTCTTCAGTTAAAATAAGAAGCTAAATAAGTGCAACCCAGATGTGCACAAAGTAACTCAGATGGCTTTTCCAATTTCCTTAAATTTTGAGTTAATGATTTTTAAAGAACTTGCAGTGTTGAATTTAGAGTTTTGTGATGGATGCTTACTATCATATAGTGCTGCAATTAATAGGAATATTTTTTTAACTTTTTCAGTGAAACTAAACCCAGATTAGAAACATCAACATATGTCAGCTGATGCAAAAACAGATGAAAAATGCCAGGACACTACAACTCCCTTAAGTGATGCAACCCCATCATAATACTGAGCAAAAGTGCTTATGAATTATGCTTTTCCCATATGAACTCTCTTTTAGACTGCAAGATGTTCTTGTGAACAGATTGTTTTGCTTCAACTCCAAATATCTAACTACTTCAAAAAGATCCTAGAGAAATTGTCTTTTTTATTGTGAATGCAACTTGTGCTGAGCCATGAAAGTTGCGGTTATTTTAATTTGACATGTGTCTCAAAATATATTTTCTCCATCTGTTTGATTTGCTGATTACAGCAGTAAAAATAGAATAAATTTCAGAAATATATCAGCTAATAGGTAACAATTTTTGAAACTTTTGCCCATAATTTATGCAGCAAAAGAAAGAAAACAGACTGTAAAGAGGGATTGTTATGAAGAACCCAAACAATCACGTGCCTTATTCCTGCAAGAAATAGATACAGTATTTGGATCATGGGAGGAGTAATTTTCATTTTTTACTTAGAAAATGAAAATTATTATGTAAACATATATATATATGGAATTTAAGGTAATGTTGATGTTCTTTCTTAGTATGTATGACAATGTATTTACTAGAAATCCAGAAGGATTCCATCTTCATATAACACACCTTCTATAATCAGAAATGGTTCTTAATACTGTACCTTAGCTGGAGCTACAATGCAGACTCCTTTCTCAACAGAGACTTCATTAATATGAATAAAAGAGAGGAGCTTCACTTTGAAGGCAACAGGATTTTATTTTGTTCTACTTGATTAAGAGCTTTGAGCATACTTATAGGTAATATTTTGAACTTGCTGGTTCAATTAGTAGCCTCTTTTTATCTTTCTTTGTTATTTCAGTTGCTTTTGGCAGAGGGAAAAATTAGGGAGACATACAAGGACAGATAGCTGAGCAAGCATCACTAAAAGCATGGCCTTCTCTGTTGAACCTCTGCTAGGCACTTGTATATGATGCTTCACTTGAATTCATCCAGGAAGTCCACAGAATGGGTTGTCAATAAACTGTCTCTTTGTTATTTTGAATCTGGCAAACTCCACAGATTTATTTGTGGTCTTGAGTCAGTTTCTGGAAGGTTTGGGAAGTATCCTAAGAACTAATCTTTTTGCTGAACTTGAAAAGTGTTTTTTTAGATATTATACTGACAGAGAGAATTTCATGTGGGTGACTGGCAGGTTAATTCTCTGCTGCAACACCAGAGATATGACTGAATATGCTTAAAAACATAATGTAAAAATGTGTTTGTTCCCCCCCCCCCGCCCCCCAAAGAATGTTTGAATGTTTGTAGCAAATGCTATGTATCACAGTGATCATATGGGGCTGGATAGGATCCCCAAAAGGATGCTGTGGGAGCTGGCAGAAGAGCTCAACAAGCACCCAAGCACCTTCCAAGCACATTTCCATCATTTTTGATCAGCCCTGGTTAACCAGGGAGGTCTCAGTTAACTGGAGGTTGGCGAATGTGATGACAATCTACCAGTAGGACTGCAAAAAGGATCCAGGGAATTACAGGCCTGTCACCTGCCCTCAGTGCCAGGGAGACCATGGAGCAGATGACCTTGAGTGCCATCAGCAACAGGAATAAGGCAACCAGGGCATCAGGCCCAGCCAGCCTGGATTTTGGAAAGGCAAGTCCTGCCTGACCAACCTGATCTTCTCCTGTGCCAAGGTGACCTGCTCAGGGCTGAGGGAAAGGCTGTGGAAGTGTCTGCGTGGACTATATGAAGCCTTTGATACCTTCTCCCACAGCATTTCCTGGAGAAACTGGCTGCTTGTGGACAGGGCCTTGTGCTCTGGGGAAGAACTGGCTGAGGGCTGGGCCAGGAGCGGTGGGCATGGAGGGACATCCAGCTGGGCTGGCACCAGGGAGGCTCCCATGGGAGCAGTGCTGGGGCCAGGCCTGTTCGACATCCTCATCAAAGGTCTGCATGGGGGGATCGAGGGCCCCCTCAGTCAGTTCCTGTCAGCACCAGGCTGGGTGGGATGTGGATCTGCTGGAGGGCAGGAGAGCTGTGCAGAGGGGTCTGGACAGGCTGGATCCATGGGATGAGGTCCGTGGGGTGAGGGACAACCAGGGCAAGTACTGGGTCCTGCTGTCGGGTCACAACAATCCCTGCAGCTCCAGGCTGGGGGAAAAGTGGCTGGAAAGCTGGAAAATGCCCTGGGAGTGCTGGTGACAGCAGCTGGACATGAGCCCAGTTGTGCCCAGGTGGCCAAGAAGGCCAATGGCCCCTGGGCTGTCCCAGGCAGTGTGGGACTTGGGCAGTGACTGTCCCCTGTGCTGGGCTTGCTGAGGTCACACCTACCAAATCCTGGGGGCTGCTCTGGGTCCCCTATGATAAGAAGGACGAGGGGCTGGATCATGTCCAGAGAAGGGAACAGAGCTGGGGAAGGGTCTGGAGAACAAGGAGTGACTGAGGGAGCTGGCAAAGGGGCTCAGCCTGGAGAAAAGTAGGCTCAGGGGAGACCTTCTGTCTCTGCACGACTCCCTGACTGAATGTCGTAACTTGGTTGATGTTAATTTCTTGTTCAAAATACCAAGTAATAGGACAAGAAGAAATGGACAGAAGTTGTGCCAGGATATGTTTAGGTTGGGTATTAGGAAAGATTGCTTCCCCCAAAGGATTGTTAAGCTCTGGCACAGGGTGCCCAGAGCAGTGTTACTATCCCTAAAGAGATAAAAAATATGTAAATGTGGCACTCAGGGACATGGTTTTGTGGTGGGCTGCCAGTTCTGGGTTAGTGGCTGAACTTTTCTTTCCAGCAACCTTTTCTTTCCAACCTTAGTGAGCCCACGATTTCATGTTTAGCCTTAGTGTGATATGAGGTCAGAAAAATAGAGAGAAAATGACAATATAACTGATTTCATTTACACAGAAGTTCTTGAATTATGCTGAAGCACTGAAATAAGACTTGTATGAGGTGACAAACTGAGTAAAGATGTTAATACAGGGAAGCTTTGTCTGTTTCTGATCTGTCTTGATCTTTGTGCTTATTTGTTGTTCAAGACAAAACATCAAGAAAATTACTGTAAACAGCCAAAGTTTAAAGAAAATTAGCTTTTCAAGCATCCAATAAGATGTCAAGTAGGGCTATCAAAAGCCTAATTGGGTAGTTGATAATGAGAACAGCTGGTTAAAAATTAAAACTATCTTTTAATGATTTTCATTGGAGCAGTATCTAAGCACTGGAAATCCAATTCGACCACAAAGGGAATTTAGAATGAGGCACTCCAGCACTAAGCCTCAGCAGTGGTCTGGAAAAGCAATCTAAAATGTACAAAGAAAGAAGACTGGGTTTTGAATGGGCTTATTAGGGCAGGAGTGGAAGACTTCTCCTAAATGTGTTGGATTTCTAGGTCCATGTCACTCAGAGCTTAAGTGCTTAGCTGTAATCTGGGTGAAGGTATTTCTCTTTTCAGGAAAATGACAGCTATGTTGGTTTTCCTGGAGTCAAATGCATAAAGCAACTTAGTCAAGCCTTTGCAAGCTAGTGATGTGTCTGCTGTGATCAGTCAGTTTTTCTCTTTCTACATCACATTCAATAACCAAAAGTTTGGAGCCCTCAGGAAGATGTAAAACACCAGCACTTGTATTTGTGCACTGAAACTGACTTGAAAAAAAACCTGCTGCTGCCTCTCACCAGGTCTATGAACCCCGGATAAAGAAAAGGAGAGAAAAAAATTTTTGTGAGATCCCAAGGAGTTCTTTTAAGTGTCAGAAATCTGTTATGATTAACACAACATTAATAGAGGGTGAGTGAGTAACCTTTCTTGGATACATTTTGGAGATATTGTTATTTCCTCCTCTGTGTAAATCTCTAAGTAAAAGAAATAAAAACCAATTAGATGATGTACTCTCAACAATAAAATATGCCCTAGCATGAAAAAAAATTAAAACCTAAACTCATAGTCATCTACCCATCTAACAATAGACACAGATTTTGATTAAAACATTTGTTTTGGAGAAACTATTAACGGAATAAGAAATGAATAATTAAAAAGTGTTATAAATAAGTTTTTCATAAGCCAATTTACAGTTAACAAAATTTTGATTTATTATCAATCAATTACAAATCAGAAAACCGACCGACCGAGAGGCAGCTCCGAGCCCGGGGATCGAAGCTGGATGAACCTACAAGCCTGGTCTCTGTCGCACCAAGCCACCCCGTTCACAAATATGCCCTGTTGGAGCAGGGTTTTATACCCTGTTTCAGCCCTCAGGCTCAGTTCTTTGTCTTTCCATGGTGTCCTCCATATTCATGTAGGTTTCCTTCAGCTTCTTCTCATATTCATATTGGACTCCTTTCAGTGTCTCTCCTGCTGAAAAGTGTCTTCCGAGGAGCAATGGATGGTATCTTCCAAGTTATGGGAACTTGGAATTGAGCTTGGTTATCTGCAGGATACATCTCAATCGCCCATCTGCACCAGGTGTCCTCGGGGTAGATCGGCAGATCAGCGATGATGGGCGTTCTCCTGGGCCGAGCTGGCTTCTTGTTAAAATGTTAATGTGTGTCCCTCCACCCATTCCACCGGTTTTTATTACACTACATTCTAGTCTAGCCCCGACTGTTCAAATGTTAATAACACCTCCTCCACCCATGGCTGCTCTTTTGTAAAAACTGTAGCAGCCTGATACCATGTTAATTTGTCCTCCTAGCTGCAGGTTTCTGGTGACTATGGACCGAAACCCTGCCATCTGCTCGGGTGCAGACACTTGGAATTCCTTTCCCTGTGGTTTTACCTCACCCAGTGCAGTTGCCTACTATTTCTAATATATAAAACAATATTTTATTCCAGCATGAATTATCAATCACTTATAACAAAAGGATTAAATGTACTCATAAAGAATGCCAACAAATGTATTCCATGAATGCTTAGCCTCAAAATGATGATGAATTGACTTCATTGCAATGTCGATTTCCGGATAGAATCCCTTTTTCTCCTTGTTGACAACAAAAGCAGCATAAACAAGTCAGTAAGATTCTGGTGATAGTCTTATAACAGTGTAGAGTCTGATCCTGTGCAGAAAACACATTTTATAGATAAAAGTAGTTGCAAAATTAATAAGAAATTACTGGAAAAATTACAGTAGACACTTGTAAATAATAATGTGTTTCATGCAAATCTTTTGCCTCTTATGTGACCATGATTTTTTTTCAGCATCCTATTTTGTAATGTCTAACCAGCCCATTCTAACTTATCTGTTGCTGAGGAGATGCATGCCCTTCCACACACCACCACCCGCCC
>VZRH01000854.1:74351-85370 GCA_013397555.1 Urocynchramus pylzowi
TTTTTTTTTTTTTTTTAAATATAGCATCTGTCTTGCATATATTTCCCAGTATTCTGCCTATATGATCCTTTTATTAAGAACTCAATTTTTCATCAGTCTAAGGTGCTGATGCTTAAAAAGGCCCATAATATTTACCTCCCAAGATATTCCACAGGCTTCTCGGTGAGCTGTCTTCTCTCTGTGTGAAAACTGGTTCTTTTAGGATGTTCCTAGTGTCATGAAGTATGGGGAGATTTTTACAGAGAACATATTCTAAAAGGTGTTGTTGGCAACTACTTTTCCTTTATCAGCACAAGCAAAATTAGGTGGAAATTCACAGTTGCTGGTTTCTGATGATGACTAAGACTGTTACAGAGCTATGAAAATTTGTTTCTCTGCCCTACAGCATTTGTCAAAGGCTTCAGACACATCTTCAACAGAGAAAGCCTTTTCAGATTCTTCATCTAATTAGTGATGGCTTCTGCATGTTACTGCATTTACTTTCTTCAGTTATTGTCCTAAGATTTCTTCTATATAAGATCTTAGTTCTGCCTTTTATTGCTGTTGATACAATAGCAGTGTCTGCCAAGCCAGCTTAGGAATCTTAATGCTCACTTTATTTGCTTCGGGTTCTTCCCCCTTTTAGTTTATCAGGTTTCGCCTTTTAATTTTCAGTTAAAATCCACATTTCTAATGCTTGAAACCTTCTGGCTAAATATCCAAAACTCTTAAAGCATTTTCGGTAACTATTAATATTAAAGTATCTCACAACATAGAGAATAAATCATGGTCCTGCTGAAGAAATGTAGCAGGTCTAGGTAATATAACTTTCTTCAGCAAGACTTCAGTAAAGGGTGTGTTGAAAAGGTTATTTCTTTTTCCATAACTTTGTTTCAGACATGGTTTAGTTTTGTGATATTTCTACCAGTGCACAGCAACATGTACGAAGAGACAAGATCTTTAAAGCCAAATTATAAATAACTCTAACACTTGCAAGGTTTCTGTCAGTCACAAAGATTCTTCATTGGCATTACCTTCTGCTTTCAAGGATGTCTGGGACAGTTTGCTCTTTCTTTCTTTCTCCATTTTCAGAAGTTGACCTTTAAGTTGTCAAGTGCTGGGCTGAACTTCATGAGCAGTTTAAATCTTGGAAATGCTCTTTTAGGCAAAAATTCCATTGACCCTTTGCAGCCTGGTCTCTCTCCATTTACAAAGAATACAAATGTGAGGAGTTTTTATAGAACTGGGCAACAAAAATGAAGCCCGCATGTCTTTTTCAAATAGCCCTAATTGTGAAGACAAAATAAATAATCACTTATGTTACTTTAGTTTTATGTTTGAGGAGAGGTGGTTTTGTTGCTGTTATTAAGCATGAATTCACATTTCTATTTAAAACTCTTGGTAAAATCCCTTCTCTACTGCATACAAAATGAAACTTATAAGCGTGCTGGGTTGGAAGGTACCCACCAAGATCATCAAATCCTGGCCCTGTGCAGGACACCCCAAAAAACACAACTTGTGCCTGAGAGCATTGTCCAAACATTTCTTGAACTCAATTCTGTATGACAGTGCTATAAGATTTGGGTTCACATTTTAACAGGGATGTGTGTAGCATGTTTTTGCTTGTATGTGTTTGCATTTGTATAGGCATATATATATATTTTATGTATAACCTTGTATATGTACATATATTCCTCATAAATGCAGATGAGGACAAAGTGAGTGTTAGTATTCCTATGCTTTGAATCTGACTTTATAATACTGGAATGTCTTGCAGGAATTGGAAAATATCCCTGTTCTAGGCTGATGATCCACACATCATCAGGATATTTATTCCCCTGAGTCCAAAAAGCCTGGATTATATCTGTTCCTTATGAATTTTCATGCAATTGAGCTTGGTCTGCCAGGTGGGATATTGATTGCAGGGGAATTTATGCTCTGGCTAGTGATGTTCCTGTTTACAGGGAGCTATTTTACCTGTTATTTCTAGGTAGCATCTCAGTAGGTTTCTGCCAGAGAGGAATCTGATAGTGCTATTTTTATTTGGTATTTTAAGGAATAGTGTTTTAGATTTTTCCATGTAGGAATTTAGACCTGTAATGGTTTTAAGCCTATTTCTCAGAAGTTCCTGGCCTTCATTGGCTTATTTTTAATCTCTGTTAGTGGTTTTTGTACTTGTACATCCATTTCTTGTGTGATTGTCTGCCTTTCTAATATCCTCACATGCTCGGAGATGCTGTCACCAGCCTACCTCCAGGCTGTGGGCTAACAGTGGCAGTTCAACCACAGTGAAAGGCCAGGGACATATATCCATAATATCCTAGTCACCGGCCTGTTTCTGTGTGGAAGGGAAAATAGGCAGAACATGTGAGGAGAACTCTGCCTTCCGATAGTATCTTTTTATTTTTTTTTATTTTTAATTTTTCCCCAAGCAAAGACAGAGCTCTCTGCCAGAATCACTGACATCAGCCCGGAAGGGCTGCACAGACCCCTGCTCTGAGCTGGAGAACACTCTCTGTTTGATTTAGGTTGTGTGAGCCTTTGCCCAAAATTTTTCTGCAAAAACAAGGCTTTCCACAAGTCAGGTTATTCAGAACTGAAAATGGTGGAGCAAAATAGAGGCTATGTCTTTGCAACAGCCTTTCTGAATTACAGCTGTGATTTGCTGTGATTCATTGCAAGTCTTCTCTTGGCATAGCTTAAAAATTTGACTGCAAAAAGACCCTAGAGTTTGAGTCTTTACATAGACTCTGCAGTCTGCCTTTGGACTTAAGGCATAAAAGGAGAATATCAAAGTGAATTTGTGCTCTTCTGAACATATTTATTTTGATATAATTCCTTTCTATTACTTTCCTTGCCCTTAGCTTGGGACAAGACAGCCAAGCTGCCTGAAAAGTACAGATAATTAATTCCTATTAATTAAAGAAATGGAACATCCATGCTTATCTTTGGAAGGTATCTACAGTGTGACTAATCAGTTTGGTTTACTGCTCCAGATTTGGATAACCATTGTCACAGAAATGTGCAATTTTTGGGAGACCAGACTGGTGAGTGAGCAGCTCACCAGTAGACCTCTGAAGGTCATCTTAAACAGTAGATACAGCATCTCCATAAGAAATATCTTGGCATTTCTTATTTTTGATTTCTTTCCCTTGACTTTGTTTCCCTTTTTTGTGGCCAAGGATCCCAAAGGGCTCTATATATGACAGCTTTTTTCAGTGTCAGGTTGTCAACTCCTACAACTTGTGCCCACAGTTTGTGCACACAGCTTTTGCCCCCGTCAATCCTATGTGGTCTTGAAGAATCATCACATAGAAATATAATCCCTGTTTTTTCATTCCTGGGAAAAACCAAACTTCACAAGAAGCAAGGATTTAAGCATCCACAAACAGCAGCAGCTCAACAAGGGAAATCTTTGCTTACCAAATATTAAATGAGGAGTAATTGTAGGTCCCAAACTGTCCATTAATGCTCAGATATTATGTAGGACGTTGGTTTGGTTTTGGTTTGCTATTTGGTTGTGGTTTTGAGGGCTTTTTATTTGGTTGTTTGTTTTTTGGTGCTTTTTTTTGTTTTGTTTTGTTTTGTTTTGTTTGTTGCTGTTCTTATAGTTGTTGTTGTAGCTTTTTTGTTGTTGGTTGGGTTTGGTTTGTTTGTTTGTTTGTTTGTAATGTTACATGTCTTGAAAACAGAATTCTTTGAATGTACATGTTATTTTCTAAAGCTACCAAGCCATGTAGACTGGAAATGAATATTTTTCTGATGAGACTGACTATAGCTGTGCTGTTCAGGAGCACTAATATCTTCATCTACCTAAAATTTTACCTCTTGTTATCAGCCAATAACAGGAGCTCATCAGGAACTTTTTAGTGAAACCAAAATCAAACAACAACAACAACAACAACAACAACAACAACAACAACAACCCCAAAACCCCAAAACCCAAAAAACCAAACAAACCAAACAAAAAAAAAAAAACCCCAAACCAAACCAAAACGAAAACCCCAAACCCAAAACAACAGCAAAAAAGTGATACGTATCCCATGCAATCCCAGCATTTTGCAGTATGGTAGCTCTCTGTAGCTGCTTAGTGAAACTGATAACTTTCTTTTGACAGCCAGCTTCTGGTACTAAATGTGGAGGAGAGGGTATCACTTTCTTTGAACATGTCTGTTTTAAGCAAGTTTGACAGGAATGAGAAAAATTATTAAAGAAACTAAAAGAAGCATGTCTTTTGTTAAGTTTTGGGCAATTCTCTTGCTAATGTGACACATAATTAGTAGTTTCTAAAGAGGTTCAGAGTATGTGAAATTACTGTTGGATCTGTGCCACCAGAATAATGTGTCACTTGGATGGAAAATCAAGGCTTTCAGACTCAATTCAAATTAACCTCAACTGTCTACACAAATCTGACCAAAAAAAGTGCAGGCTGGACTGTGCAGTCATGAGGCTGCTACAATCCATTGGTTTCTAGTTACCCTTTAAGGCTTGTCACTTGAAAACCTGTGCTAGCAATGAAAGGGTGTCTGATTTCATATCACTCTCACACAAACAGATAAAATTTCACTTGAACCATTTAGGGCACTGCCCACTCCACTCCAGATTTTGTGGTTGTTCTTCTACTTGATGGGCTATTTTGTGAGGTGAATGAGGCTTGGCACTACTGACTTCAGAAATGCTACCTGTATGATGGCATTTCTTGAGACTGGGAGGAGTTTCAAGGATAAACTTCCATTTGCAAAAACATACATGTTTGAAGCCATTAGTAAATTTGGGAGTGCTTTCTGGACTGCATGGCTTTTATGCTGTTATGAGAACACTGATTTCTAAGGGAACAAAATAAAGTGGTATGGTTAGTGGAGATATTTTTGTTAGATGCTAGAAGTAATTTCAATTTCAAAGTAACATGTAAATTTTCCTTCCCAGAAGTTTATATTTCAATAATTTATTTTAAAATAAATTTAAATGATTTTTTTCTTGGTAATGTCTCTTCCATCATATTTAAACGGGAAACAATATAATAACAAAAGCCAATAGATCCATTCGTTCCAGAGGCTGTATTAAAAGTAACAATCAATTATGACAGGTATCTAAGGAGGGTGATGGCAGGGACAGTATAAATTTAATTAAAAGGCAACATTATACATTGCCTGAAGGGTGACTTTAGCATGATGTGTCACTAACATCAAACATCAAAAACATCAAAAAAGTGTGATTTACTAACAGCAAAGCCCCCCCAAAACCAAAATATCAGATCTTTTCTTAAAAGAGACACTGAATGTACAGATATGTGTGTGTTTCTATCCAAGTGTAGGTATTCAGTTAAGGAAATGAAACAATGATAGAAAGAAAATTGAGAAAATTGAAACATTAGAGTTATCCTTTGACTACCTAGTACATTTTTTTAAAGTATTTAAGGTAGCTTAGAAAATCAGTATCAACCTGAACAATGCTGCTTCTTTTCTTAAATATAGAAGTGAAATACAGAACCTGCTAATGGCTTTATTTCCAAATATATGCACTTTCTAGAGAAATACTGTGTTGTCAGGACTTTGCAATTGAGTCTTTTTCCTGTGAAGTTTTAATCCTTTCAAGACATATTTCATGTCAGAATTTTTCCAAACCCTGTAGGAAGTCTTGGCCTTTAATATTACACTTTTAAAAGAGTGGATTTAGTATTAAGACCAGACTATCTGAGAAAAGGTAGCACACTAATTTTAACAACTCCTCTAATTTATACCAACTTCGTTAAATTTATGCAAACTTTTCCCAAGAATTGCAGAAGAATTAAAACTGATTTAATTATGTGGATAAAGTTTGTACCGGTTCTGCTAAAGCTGCCTTTAAATTGGATTTATTTTCCTGTTTCTCAAAATCTGGATGCCATTTCCACCTTGAAACCCAAGCATAAGTTTGTAGGTTGCTGTTTGGATGCTTGAGAGGATCATTTGCAGTTTTTCTCAACTCTAACAGAGTCTCAACTCTACACAGATGTCGCTGAAAAGGGAAAGAGGCGGAGGATTCCTGACATAATGTGATAATATGTGATCCATGCTGCACAGACAACTTCTGAACTTGCAATGACTGACTGCTTGGTATTTTCATTGTCCTTATGTTTTTTTTTCTTTATTAAATTAGCTCTATTTATTTATTTATTTATTTATTTATTTATCTGTTGAAGAACTGGCAAGCTTGTATAAGTAGCCAAAAAAAGGGAAGCCCTTTTCTGTTCTCTGTGGACTGTGGCAGCTTCATTCCAGGGGAAAAAAAAAAGACAATTTCTCTGGAAAAGACAGAAAAAGAAAGCTCAAACATAAAAAAAGGATGCCACAGATTGAGAGTGTGCCGGCTGTTTGGATAATGTTCAGCGTCTGGATACTGTGCTGTCTGGATATGTCTAAAGCTGGGTGTTCTGAATCTTGGAAATTCTGGTAAAACCTAACATTTTTATGAAAACATGGACTGTAACTCAAAATTCCAGCCCAGTTTGAATTTTGAAATGGCTAAGGCAAACCTATCTGTGTGATCCCCATAGAAACTTCTGGGACCCCTCAGCTCTGGCTTTACTTTGCTTCTCCTGCAGCCCAGTATGACAATCCCATTGTCACCAGTGCCAGCAGAGCTTGGGTCCTTCCAGGGGCATGCTAGGCAACCTTTCCTCACCACTGCAGTGTGGGAATGTTTCTGGCAGAGGTGAGAGTCAAAACTGGGCTGATCATGTGCAAACCCATGAGGTGGTGGAAATGGAACTGTGAAAACATATCAAGATCTCCTCTCTTGTGAACCTGCAGAGACCCAAGAGTATATGACTAGAAGTAATAAAAGCTTTACTGCCAGGTTCTTCCCCTAATTACCACTGGGTACTGAAGCTGGGCCTTAACTCATTAGTATTCATATAAAAATTTCAAATGTAGGGTCTGCCATTATTAAAACCTGATGCCCGGGTTGTTGTTCATTAATCCTTGAGACTGCAGTGTTCTGGGGCTTCATTTTTTAAGACTATTTATGAAGCATTCCAATGTTGTCACTGTATTAATTGGCTCATGCAAAAATAGGCTCCAAAGATTAATAACTTCATGGTAAATGTAGTTCTGGGTGGAGAGTTATTGCAATATTCTTATTCTAATTACCAAAGTTAATTATAGTTTTTGCTTCCCAAGCAGTGTAGGAAATTATATAAAATACAGTTTCCAGCATGAGTCAATTCTGAGAAAGCTCAGCTGAAGAATTAAGGTACCTTGGGGTCTTTAATGTTTTAGGAGCTGTTACAGCGAAAACAGAGAAATTAGGAAGTGGGGTTACAAAACAGCTGTAGCATGGCAAAAAGCTAGGGAAAATAGTATAATTTCCTGACTTTATTATTTGAGTTATTAGAATAAAATACTCAGCTTCCTTCCTGCTTAGTGATGGCTGTAGTCTCCACTTTATGATGCTGATTATTTTTTCTCTGAGAGGTGGTTGTATGGTACTGCTGTCTTGCATGCTCCTCTTTTTCGATCTTTTGTCATAGGTAAGCTAAAGCCTATGCAAGCACACATCCTCCATAATTATCTGTGTTTTTCACATACTTGGGAGATATTTATTGGTTTTTGATTATTTCAGGTCTCTGTGCAACACCTTGAGATAGTCTCTGGACTTTACAATGCAAAGTCACAATTTTACTTCTCTAAGGGAGAATTGCTCCTGAGCACGTTTCCCTTGGAAATGGTTTTAGCTTTTGCCTACTTCAACATTATTAGTGAGTAAACATATTGTGAAGGCTGGCTGCTTCCCCACATCCACAGTTGTAAAATGGATGGAATCATTCTGATGTTGTTGAAAGCCATACCTGCAGGGAAATCCTTATCTCGTGAGCATTTTGCATATAGAAATGACACCTTTCCCTCTCTGAGTTTGTGCATTTCTCTGGAGACAGACAAGAAATTGCTTTTTGGTGATGAAATTGGGTTTTCCAGTTTTTTCAGAAGATTGTTCTTTTTATGATCATATGACTCAGATTAAATCATGCTTGACAATTTCCTCAGGACCTTTCTGTTACAACTCTGTCCCATTTTACAGAAGAAATTGCAACAACACATTGCCATGCAATCGTTTCTGTCTTTGCGAGTTAAAGTGTTTGAGCTGTGATTTAATTTTCTACCATCATGCTTGTGATTTGGAAGTGGGATTATCACTGTGTTTGCAGTAGCCTCTATAGTCCCAGAGAATGGGGAAGAAACACATGGAAGCAAAACCTTCCCTCTCCCCACTGGGTTTTCATTATGTAAGCAGCACCAATCTGCACAACACAGGGAAACTGTTTAAAACCTGCATGATTCTGGTTTGTAAAGTTGACAGTGAAGGCAAGGCTACATCTAAGAGGTTAATAAAGTTCCAAATTACACATAGAAAACAGTGAGAATCCTCTGAGAAATTGATGGTACAGCATGTAAGCTGGTTTACTGGAAGGACACAACATAAGAATGCCTATCAGTTTTGTTATTCTTACCTGCCCACCTGATAAATCTGAGAGAACATATCAATGTAGAAATTATTCATAATTTAGACCCAAACTAAAATACATTTGATTTCTCTTTGATTGACTTTCAATCTAAACAATGCTAATATTAGTATGCTCATCATCTAACGTGTCTAATATGTTCAGGAGGGTTTTAAGGCTTTCAGAATTCTGTTTGTTTGCTCTTCTATTTCAATTTTTCATTGGTCTGAAAAAACTTTGTGATCAGCCAATTGACTCTCTTTTGTATTAATCCAATTATTATACTTCCATTTACAAAGATTATGTAAAATTTGAATCAGCTCGTCCCATGATTATATAAAGCAGCATAGATGAAAAGTGGGTGGAAAGAACTTAATGACATCCCTGGGACCTATAATCAGTTCTGCTGTGCAAAGACCCTTGGTGCATTGACAAGTATATATGTTACTTATTTTAAATATGCAGCACTGTGAATTTACAAAAGATGGAGATATTTGTCCTTGAGACACCTGGAGATGTCCTTTTGACTACACTGGTAGCTGAACAAGTGATCATTTTCTCTGAGTTAAAAAAAAAAAAAAAGAAGAAAATGTTTAAAATCTTAAACAGGCTTGGATATATTTGCAGATCTCCCGGAGCAGTAAAAAGTTACTGCAAAATCCATAGGTAGTAATTTAGTAATTGAAAGTTAGCAAATGCAGGCAGGAAATGAAGCATATTCTTGCCTTTTGCTCTCAAAAGGTATTAAACCATTGGAGTTACACCACTGGTCAGGACAGTACCCAAGGTAATGCTTTGAGGGTGGGATCCCTCAGCTTGGTGTTTGAGGAGTTGTGCATTCTGGGTTATCCTTCTAAATCCCTAAGATTTCTCAAACTGGTCATGTACTGCCAATTCCATTTGACATTAAAAATCTCTATTCAAGTGTTGATGGAGCTTTCACCAGTTTGTTTGGTTTCTCACTTAATTTTTAAAGTTTCTGTGATAGAAAAAATTCTCAATTCAAGTGAAGCTACTGCATCCTGAACATGAGACTCTGTGTTATATGCCACCATAGAAAAGATCAAACCCTGGATTTCTATTTTCAAGAAAAACAGTGAAAAATGTAGGAGGAAAAGAGGACTTTATTGTGTACTTGCAAATGGAAGGAAAAAGGAAGGCAGAGATTTGTGCAGTGGTGCTGAAACTCCATGACAGTTCAAATGAAGGGAAAAGGAAGGCAGGGATTTGTGCAGTAGTGCTGAAACTCCATGACAGTTCAAACATAGCTGCTAAACTCTCAGGAAAATTTCCTAGTGAGGTCCTCCACCAACTCTTCTAGAAAGCTGTTGAGGAGATCAGATCTTTTTCTTGGTGTGTGTAAAGGAATTGGACTATTGGCTGCTGGGGTTGTGTCCTAATATGACTGTGGTGAGTTTGTATATATACTGGCATTTAACAGAAAACTCTTTCAGCAATGGATAAAACCAGCAAATTCCATACAGCCATAGCATTTCCAGACAGGATTAATGGAATGCTGTAAAAATATACACCTTCTTACAAAGAAGAAGGATTTCTTTGTGTTCATGGAAGTCAGCATCCTTATGAGAATAAATCGCACCAGACTAGAAATTTGCATAAGAGATCTGGAACCAGGAACTTCAGGGAAGTCAAATAACTTGAAATGCTTGTTAAAATATAGGTAAATTTACTAATCTGCCAGTAGAAAGAGCAAGTGATTCTATAGATTTAAGCTGCCTATAGATTTAAACCCTCTAGTCTCAATCCTGTAAATATCACTGCACAGAGGTGGGATTGTATTGCATTTGAGCATAAATTAGTAGACTTTTCCTAATTATCTGTTTGGCTTGGTTACTAATGACAGTTTGTAGTGCTTGCTTGACACCCTGACAGGCTCAGCTCTTTGCCTGTGATTAAAATCTGGACACTCCCATATCCTAAATCCAGACCATTTTCTGATCCAGCTTCAACTGAAACAATGTCTTCAGAATATCACTGGCAGTTCCTTACAGAGTATCTGCATTTTACTTTGGCTTCAGAGGAACTGGAGAACACCAGTCCCCACATGAGAGCTCTGGTTTTAGTGCAGCTGGAAAAGCTAAACAGATTGCTTTAGTAATTAGGCCAATGCAAAGCCTTCAGAGAAATGAAAACTGTTTGTTCTATTCAATAACTATGAGCTCAGAATAAGACCAGATGTACTAAATTCCCTATTCAGCTCTCATAATAGCATAATAAGTTAGGATTATGAATTGCCCTCTTCTAATCATATTACAAGGGTGACATTTATAAGATGCCAAGAGATGAAATGCATAGTTCTGCAAGATCAATTAATTTTCACTGGTGTTGCTTTTGTTGCAGAATTTTCTGACCCAAGTATTCCAGAGGGGAAACTTTTTCCTTTTTCTCCAGCAAAATTTATATGTGATGATAGGCAACACCTGTAGGTGCTGAGTGTTGACTGGATGTTACCAGAATTTGGGAATAAACCTTAAAAAATGCTTTGTAACCCACAATATTTTCTTGTGCATTTAGCAATCCCTTTTCTTCTTTTTTTTTTT
>VZRH01000854.1:85950-156589 GCA_013397555.1 Urocynchramus pylzowi
CCGTCTTTTCTGTCTTTTTTTTTCTTTTTCGGTCTCCTTGGCAATAAATAATTTTCATGGAGTCGCAGCATGCTTGGGGCTGGCAGGTATTGACCCACCTGTTCAGACACAGTTAGAGCAGGTTGCCCCAGAAGTGTCTCCAGTCAACTTTTTAATGTCTCCAAGGGCAAATACTCTACAACTTCTTTGGGCATCCTGTTTTAATACTCTGTGATTCTCTCAGTGAAAGAAATATGGTTTCTGTGGAATTTCTTGAACTTTCATTTATGCCCATTGACCCTGGTCCCGCCCCTGGGTGACACTAAGAAACATCTCACTCCATCTTCCTTAATATCCTCCATCAGGTATCCACACACTTGGATGAGATCCCCCCATCTCTCCATCATATTTGAGGCTCTAAAATACATTTTCTGCTCAGGCATGCTAGAAGCGAAGCACTGATGGGATGGCTATTTTGCCATAACCAGCAGCCTCAATGTCATCGTCTTCCTGAATAATAACAAATCATTAACCACTCTCAGCTGGGTCGTATGCCCTAATGAATGTAGTAGTAAATGGCTCACAAATGTGGAGCTTGGACAGGCACCATTGCCCTAGGTAAATAAGGTACTGTGCAGAAACCCTCTTGGCCCACATAATTACTGCAATTTCTCCTTAAATGATAGACCAAGTATCATGGTCCCAGAACTGTTGTTCTTATTAATGACCTCAATCTCCTTTATTTTTTTTGCCTTTTCCCTTCCTGTTTATGAAATAGTTCCAGTTTTTTTAGCTGCATACTTCTTAAGAATTATTGCACTGTATTGTATGATTTGAAAAGTAATATTGTGGTCATTAGACATGGAGGGAATTCTTTAAAAAGAGCTGCAAACTAACATGAAGATTTTTTTTCTTTTTTTATCTGAACAAAATGAAGAGACAGAGAATTATTTTTGTAAAGAAATAGGGATCATCTTCCAGCATGTCTGTCTCTGGAGCCTAATTTTTTAATTTTGTAGGCCCACATTTTAGAAACATAGCTACATGATTTTAGGCAGATACATTTGTAATACATTGATGTGTATATTGCACCAGATGATTTAAGACGACATGTAAGCACTGTGCTTACATGAGCAGGGACTTAAATTTGCAGTCTGGTGCAAGTTGGTCTGATCTGAGTTTAGTTTTGGAAAGTATGAAGGTACCTTCTGGTGCAGTTAAAATCAAACTGAAATAGGAAAGCATCAGGGGCAAGTATGATTCAAGTCAATGTGGGGTTAGAAGGTACAGGCCTTTCAAAAAATCCCATTGCTTTAATTCAATTCATTGTTTGCAGAAAAGTCTTACAGACTGCACATCCTTTTCTGCAAATTCCTGAACAATAATCTATCAAAAGTTCTGGTCTAAGTTCAGCCAGCTCCACTATTGCCAAATACAGATTGGGTTTTGTCTCTGGAACAGCGAACATCTGGTAAACAGCAGCTGTTTACCTGCTACCCATATGTGTTTCTCATGCAATTGAGAGTTACAGTAAAAATATATCATTAGGGCTAAGAGCCAACAGATACACAGCCACAAGCATCCTTCTTTTCAGAACCTGGGGTTTGGATCTGCTCCTATTAAATTGCCTCAAACTCAGTTAAGACAATGTTGGGCATCTTCCAGTACATGCCTTATTTTTTTAGTGTGCCAAGCACTTGCTAATAGAGGTGAAACTTGCAGGTTCTGGCTTCCATTAGCACTTTTGCCAACTTAGGCTGATTAAAAAAATAAAAAATCCTGAGACTGATATTAAAGTCAAACAATTTAATTTGCTTGCTGACTCTGGAAACTAAATGCATCATGATCATGAGGCCTTCTCTACAAATGCAACTGCTGGGAATGTGTTTTATCAATTTTTTCTTCAATGACAGGCAAGATAAGGACATGTGGTTTTCAGATGGATGAGGGAAAAAAATTAAATCTTGCACAGCTTTTCAAATGTTTTCAAGATGGTGATATTTTGATACTATTGTAGTTATTCACTTTCTACGTAAGTAATGGTCCAAGATAAGAAAGCATCTGTCTTCACTTCCCTGAGGGCACTACAGCATTTGGAAAATAAAATTTTGTTCCTCTACATCTGGCTAAACATGTTGCATTTTGAGAACTTTATTCCAAGTGATTATATAAACTTTGGGTATCTGATAATTCTGGTTTCCACGTAACACAGAAAAATAATAGGTTGTCATAACCAACATTTCCCAGACATAAACTACTCAAAGAGGCAGAAGAGCAAACCCCTGGTTTTCCATGTTGCTTTTGCCTATTTTTATTGACTATTAAATGTCTGCTTTCATGCTGGCCTGCCTCCATGCTCATCTTGAGATCCACACATTAGTTTCATGGCCTTTAGTGACCAGGCACTGCCAAACTGCTTCAAACTGAAATGGAGATGGGTCGTGTTACCTGGGTGTACTGAGATTATTTGTTGTGCTAGGTACCATCTGCTTTATTACCTAGGACCACGTAATCTGGGGAGGTCAGATGGCACCACTGAAAGGTTATAATAATGCAGTTAAATATCTTTGGATGGATCAGCATATTAGTCGCAATGAAATATTAGCATTAAAAAAGAATACTTGTTATTTTATTCTAGTTTTGTAGCAAAGTCAAAATCATCCCTACAGAAGCTTGAAATAATGCAGATGAGTATCTGAAGAACTCCCCAAACTCTCTCCTGTTTGGAGTGGACCCTTCAAAGGATGCAGAATGAGAAAGCAGGGGCAAAGGTATATTTTGTAGGTTGTTGTGATAAAAAAGATAAAAAAAGGATAAAGCAAGACCAATGTATGTTGCTGAAAGAAAGGAGAGCTGTGCAATGAAAGAGACTGACAGAAGCAGTGTGAATTTTATGTGGCACATATGGGAAAAGCCACAACATATTCCATCGTTTTGGTTTGGTGGGTTTTTTTGCTGTTGTTTTGGGGTTTTTTAGTTGGTTTGGTTTGGATTTTTTGTTTCTTTTTTTGGTGCTATGGTAAGGGAAACCAGATAGATAAAGTGTTGGCAAAATCTAGGTTTACTGACAATTAGCAGTAGGACTGAGACTTGTATGGAAAATCTATGAGAATATTATAGCTTTGTGGTGTGACCAAAATAACGTACTAAACTTGTGAGCATGAAGAAACAGAGAGCAGGTATGAGTTATTGACATGATTTTATTTCTTCATAAGAAGCAGGTCTTAACTATTAATACTGTTTTTAATTTATTTATTTTATTTTTAACTCACCTAATTTTCTATGGTTAGGTGGGATAATGTGAAATCAAACTAGAGTATGTTTGGGGAATTAATCAGTTGGCTGTTACTACTACTACTACTACTTTGGTAAAGCAAACTGTTCACATAAACACTGGGCTGGCCATTAGCCACACAGCTTGGAAGCCATAAATATGTGATAGCTAAAGCTCACCTTGATTTCAGGGGTTATATAAATTTGGCACAGAAATACAGAAAAGAAATTGAAATGCAAGACAAGTGGCACTGAGGCCTATCATTCATGAATCTATCTAATCTATGCTCAGATTTCTCCATCAGTAGGAAAATGCAGATGAGAAAAGAGTAAAAAGCTGATTTATCATGCTCATAGAACTATAGCGTTAACATGTTTTTGAGTGTGAACACCCTTAAAATCGAGTAAGATAAAGAATCTAAATTGATTGTACAGAGTATTGTTTTCTTAATTTAATACTCAGAGATTGGAAGCTGATGTCCCTGTAGTTTGTGACTTCCTAGTTTTCATGTGCTAAATCTTGCTGGAATACCTGCTCTCTATTATAGTGACCCAATGTAATTGCATGGAGAGGAAAAAACAGGGTCTAAAATTACACTAAGGTTGATCTACAGCCTAGTGAATCAAAACAAACAACCTGGAAGTGCTTCAGTGTGAATGGAAAAGTTGTCATAGGTGTGTATCCAGCTGAGGAAGATAAACCAGCTACACATGGAGCTGATGAGCAACTTCCCTTTCCTTCACCTCCTCAGGATCCTGTCCACAGAAAGACACAACCAAATAATTCTCATGTCCCCTCATGGGACTGGTGTCCACATGGATGTGGTTCAGACAGGACTGCTCCTGGCACACGCAAGTGGTGTGTGACTGGTCCTCTTCTGTCCAGACTGCAGCAATAACAGGGTTTTCCAACTTGCAATGCACAATGCAATATAACAATGCACAAATAACAATTGTCTCTTGGATAAAGATAGGAGGGGGAAGTACCCCAAGTGTTTTCCCATAGCAATCAGTGGTTCCCAAATAATTTCCCATTGCTTTTAATTGTAAAGAAATTGAATGTTTATTCTCCTTGTAGTCTTATGATTCTCATATCAACCTTAAAACCAACCTTCTAGAAGAAATACAAATGGAAGGTCTTAAAAGGCTTCACTTGCTGTTTAGTCTTCAGGGCTTTTGGTTGCACTGAAAAACCTACTAATTGCAATCAGACAGGAGTGTTGTGTCTGCATCACAAAAGTAAAAACACTTTTTGAAAACTCAGCATGAAAGCTATCTGTTTGAAAATACTTACAAAAGTGCAACCATGCAGAGACCATTCTTGCATAGACCACTGTAAAAAAAAAAAGTGAATGGTAGAAATGATTTTTTGCTACATACCACTAGAGTACAGAGGCATTTGTCAGGGTAGAAATCAATTGCAAGCAAACAGCCAGATCTTGATATTAATTCAGTGGCTCGTTCTTCACAATGTATCCAAAGCTAAATTAAAAAGATATTTCAACATAGTCAGGATCACATTTTAGGGATTTTATGATAATGAGGAGGGTCCTTAGTTGGCAACTTCATCTAATTGGAAAAACTTAATTTCAACTCTAGAGATAAAAATTAATTTGCATATTTCCCTTCTCCTTTAGACCCATTTGCAAAACATGAAGCATTGCAGTGCTTCTAAATCAGAGCCTATTTTTTTTATTACTGCTTTCAAAAATGAGAGTGGAAGTAATAGACCTGGCAGAGCTTCCAAGCAGTGCTATGCCATTGCTGTTCACTACATCTACATAAATTACTGGTAGCTGGGAGGCAGCAGGAATGGAGCTACAGTTGTGAACCAATAAAGATGAGGTGCAGAAATTCTTGATATAAGTACAGACAGATTTGGCTACCCAAATTCCTTAGGACTCCAATCCTTCAACTGGAAGCTTCATCTCCACTTCTTCCCAGTTATTACAACTTTCCATGAACATTAATTAGAGCCTGTTTGAGACTGGATAAGCTGCATCTCTGCAGGAATATTGTCTTTATTCAGCACCTATAGAGATGATGATAACTTTTCTTTTGCTCTAGTAGCTTAAGCTAAGACTGTGAAGCTTACTGTCTCCTAAAGTTTTGCCTATATTTAAAATAAATTTTTATTTTAGAAAATGTACACAAAAGTAACTTTATTACTAAGATTTTAAGTAAGAACATCTATTTTTTTAATCTGTGCAACAAACCCCTCAACTTTCTTTCCTGAGCTTGTTTTTGTGCCTTTAGGAATGCCAGACCTGGAAGGTTTTCTTAACTTGAGGCAGGTCCCTGCCTGTGCTATATTACAGCTACATAAGTAGATGTGTGGGCACAAAATTCTCATCCTGGCCCAGACCTCCTGGCTTGACCTTTTAATGCCTTTTAACTGGTCTGTGCCTGACCCTGGCCACTGTCTCTGGCCCCAAGCCTTACCTGGGATTGTCACTCTTCATCCTGACTCATCACTGCTCATGTCAGTCAAAACAAGGCTCCTGGCTTTCCTGCCCTCAAGGGGCTGCTGGGCCCTTCCCTGACACCCTTCTGCAGAGCTGTGGAGAGAAGCCTTCTAAAAGTGGGGCCATGAGCCAAGGGAGAAATTGTGGAACTGAAAAAGGCACGTACATTTTGCCAAAAAAAGTGTAGGGCTCCTTCACTTCCATTTCCTACTATTTGGAAAGTTTTGGGATAATTTAAGTGAAAAGAAATTATGTTGGTATTAGACTGAAGTGGCTCAGAAATGAAATAAGCTGACAAAATACTGAAATGCTTCAACTATATCTATCTTGCATTAAATTAACTTTGTCCATTGAGAGTAAAATGTTACCTTATTTAGGCTCTGGTGTTTTGGAGTTTTTTGGCTTGATTTGATTTTGCACAAAGAAAAATCCTGTAGAAAGCAGTGAGTTGTAGTTAACATTTCTACAGAGACAACTGAACATGAAAATGCCATATAAATAATAAATCTTGCTAGTTTTCCACAGCTGAAGAAAATTTTGGACTGGCTACAGATAAGCTAGAAACTGATTAATGCATTTTTAATTAATATGCTTTTGTTTCCTTTATCTAAAACATTGTTTGTTTGCTTTATTCAAAAAACAGCTTGAAGATTGGAACAGCAAGCTCCACCCCAATCCTAATGAGTTCAGTGAGGCTAAGTGGTGCAAGATAACACAATCTAAGGAGATGTTTTTTCATCTTTATTTTTTGGTGGTGTTCAGAAAAGGCCATAAAAAATACTCTCAGAAAAAGATGTTTCAGACCTAAGTGTTCTCATGATGAAGAAAGATTATGAAAACTTGAATTTATTCTTTCTTTGGTAGGCAAAGCTGAGAGAAAAATTCTGAAAATCTGTCCCAGATTCAAAAGAGTTCTACAGTTCTCCAAAGCATACTTTGGTGAATATATATTTTGACTAGGATGCACAACTCAACACCCACTGATCTGGTGAGGGTTTGTGACAGCTTCAGTCATCACAGCTACTCCTCTTTCCTGAAAGTGGATGATGAGTTTTGTGAGGGAATCATGTCTCTCTGCCCTCCCAGAGGTCTGAGTGCTGTAATTCTGAGTAAGGAACCATTACCCTTTCCATATTTTTAAATTTTTTCTGGTCTCTGTAGGCAGCTCAGAATTCCCTATCTCAAACATCCATATAGTAAATGGATATCTGCTTTACTACTGGAAATCTGTCCAATATCCTTCTAAAATCAATGCATTAATTTGCTACTAAATCACTCATTTAGTTCATATTTCCAGTGCCTTTTACATCTCTGTTTTAATACTTTAATTTTAACACCTACAGTACCTTAACCTTTTTGAGTTCACTGCTAGGCTTTCAAATAACATGTTCAACATTTTTGCTCTCTTTTCACAGGATACTTTTGAACTTCAGCTCTTCTACAGCCTCATATATCTGTTCACACTATTATCCTCCAAGGCCACTCTTCTAGTCTATCTCGCTGTCAAAAATGCCAATCTCTTTTGCATTCCATAAATTATCACCAAAATACTTTGCTTATTCCTTGTCATTACTATGCTTTGAGCTTTTTTCAGATGACTCCGTTACATAACTGTGCTGCAAGGTGCTATCCAGGATTACTCATGCCTGAGCTTAATTTTCCCCTTCAATTAAAACCATTAAATTGGTCAGTCAGGAAATCTATTAATTATTTTTCCTAAACTCCAGCCAAGCTAGAAAGGACTATCAGTAGCAGTCAGTCAAAAAACATGTTAATTCCTGAATGTGCTGGAAGCGGAACTTGCAAGAGTAGTAGTTATGTCACATGTCATCACTGCCTTTAGAATGGATATTAAAATTAACCACACCTGAAAAGCTGGCCATGGGTTTGGATAATTTTTCTGATGCCAAAGCCAGTATGGCACTTGTGTTTTAGTGTCTGTAAGCTCACTGACGAGAGAAAGAGTTTGCCTTCTCTCTGGGGAAAATTCACTCTGAGACTCTGAAAAACATATTAATACATAAGAGAATTGTTCATGAAAAATATGAACATATTATGGAGGAAAAACATATTTTCCGCCATATTATGAACATAATATGGAGGAAAATATGAGGAGAGGCAGAAAAGTCTGTCCTGGAAGAGAAAGGTGTTGAGCAATTTGGGTCTCACTAAAGAGAGACATCAAAGTGCTAGAGAATGAGAGCTGAGACTTTCAGACACTGAAGTCTGAATGGAAGGGAACAGGACTTTGTCCTGATATGATTCCAATAAAGCTCCACAGAATGAAATTATGATGGTGTTTGCTCCAAATTTTCTTTGAGATTCCTATCAGAGACTGACATAAAACATTTTAAAATTACACCAGCTGGGTTCTGTACTCTTAAGCGGCACCTCTCAGAGCCAGCAAACTCTCTAGTTTGCTATTTGAGGAGGACCAGCAAATGAAAATGGAGCCTTGCCTGATACCCTCCCACTCCTTGAGGCTCAGCCCTTTGTCTGTTGAGAAGATGCAAAGGCATCTGAAGTGAGCATTTCTCTGAATTTGAGGGGCATTTTTCACAGGTATAACTTGCACAGACTCTCTATGTTTGTGTGCATGCAAGTGTGAATCCCGTATTCTTAGATATCTTAGATTTGTATTCAAGTTAGACCTATAAGTGGTTACTGTCATGCTTATACCAAACTACATAGAACCTACTGCTAATTTTTTGAATTAAGCTTTCAATTTAAGTGCTGTTAAAACCTTTAGGCTTAAACTGTTTTTCAAGATCAGGGTGAGGTTTGGCAAGGAAGTCCACTCTGAATCTTATGACTCGAGGGGATCCCTTCACCCTTTTTGTCCTTACCCTTTTACATTCTTACCTTGTTTGCATCCCCAACCCCCACCTAGATAATTTTTGGTTGATTTTAGATTTTCAGTCGATTTATTTTAGATTTTTAGTCCTATTTTTTTGTATGCTTTAACCATCTAGTATGTAGTATGGTGAACCTTGCCAACAAACTTTGTTATTGCTTTTACTTTTATATTAGTCCTTCTTTTGCCAATGCCTTTGCTGGTTTTTCCTTGAGTGACATAAATCAGTCATTTGCAACAGCTTGTAAAGAATTTTGAGGGTGGATGACAGATGTGGAAAGAAAAAGCAGCTTCTCCATTTCCTCTTGGGAAAAAAAGAAAAAATAAGTGTTTTTTCATTTACATACAGAGCATTTTTATACATAATTTCTGCTCTTTCATTATAAATATTGTACAGAGTGCACTTAAGTTGTCAGAATGCTACACTGCATAAATAAGCTTTGTTTTAGAAAATTTCATTTCCACAGGAGAGAACACTATGTCTACAACTTTTCCTCACAGCACTTTCAATGACTTTCACTGCTTAACTGGCTCACAGCTGTCAAACCTGGTGTGGACTTGTCTCTAATGATCAGATTATCTGCAGCACAGTACAGAGGGTGCTTTTTCATCTTCATACATTGTCTCAGAGACTGAAGAATGGTTCATTTCTAATGTCTGATCTGTGAGTGCTTTCTAGAGACTCACCTGAAGATGTAGCAGGATACAAAACTGAACACACATCAATGAACTTCCGACTTTAAAAAAGAAACTGGTGACAGATGCATCATTAGGTGTGTAATGCACAGGAAGTGTAAATGGCAAATCCAGTTATTTGTAGCGGGTTTGATTGGGGGATATTTGTCTTTCTGTTGTGCTAAGTGTTAGTAGGGACAGAGAGATAACAACATATCCTGGACTGAGGCTCATGGAGGTAATTTTTACTGGACTTAATAATGGTTACTGCAACACTGTAGACATGGATTGCCCAAGGAAATGGCAGTGCATTACATCAATCATATAACTCAACTTTTTATGAATTTAGTTCTGTGTCTTCTTCTTAACAGCCAGATTATTTTTTCCATCTGAGAGTGGTATAGACTGATCTTTAAATAGGTGGAGACAGAGAGATTCTGCAGGCATTTGGCTGATCTGCCATGGCATGGGTCAGGACTTCCTTCTGTCACAGCTCTACTGCCCTTTCACTAACCTACTGTCCCTTCTTCAGAGATATCTAATCTTAGAGTATTTGCTCCTGCTTTGAAACTCTTTTCAAGCCTTTTCTGATTTGACACAGATACTTCTTCTTCTGATCCTTGCAGCCAGAATCATAATCTCAGTCTCAGATGTTAGCCTCACTGTAGATGTGGGCTGTTTGTAACTGGATTCACTGGAACACTGTACTGAGAAACTCATTAATTGTTAGTGTGTATTAAACAGACAGGAAGCCTGCTGTCAGAGAATCACCAGCAATAAATTCCTTCACAGACTATTAGGAATAAAGGGAAACCTTTGGAACAGGCACATCAACACTTGTCACAGTGCTAGAGTCCTCCTGCTATTATTTTCTTTTTCTGCAGTCTCATTTGACCCAACTAGACAGCTGTGATGTTATTAGAAACACTCATGTATCACCTGGCAGCTGTCCTCCTTTTGATTTTATGTGTGTCAATAAAGTACTGTTGAGTTGCCTGGTATAACAATGTCAAAGAAAGAATGTCATCTCTCCCTATGTTTAGAGTGATTTTAAAGAACTCTGTCCTCATGTATAAATCAATATAGTGAGGTATGGAAGATATTCTTCAAACACAGAACTGGCCTATTCTAACATTTTTCTTTGGGAGAGCATCTGTGAGATGAATTTTAAGTGAAATTTCATTCTGTGACACCTTCGACATATATTTTCTACAAAGTTCTTTCTTTTTCCATGTCACTGTTTTTTAAAAATCTGCTTGCTAGGATGGTATATAGATTGCTTAGAAATACTTTATTTTGTTTTATATGCTTTATAGGGACAATAGAGCTCCGGGGCCAAAGAAGAAGGCTTTGATTTCTGTATTGCTTATTCCACATTATCCCTGTGCGTGCAACACAAACTCATAAATACTGTATGAAAGCTGATAGCTTTATTGAAGCAATGTGTTATGCTCCTTCTCTTTTGATAGCAGCATGTCACATGGAGAAAGGACTGGAAAATGGCCTCAGTAGTATTAGATTTCAAGGTCTTTATGGGCCCAGAATGGAATGACACTCTAGATAGCCACAAGTTTATGTTGTCTTGAAAGTTTATAGGTATTCCACTGAGATGATGTAATTCTTATGCTCTTCACTCATTCAGTTTATAACTTCTTGTACTCTGAGCTGGCCTTTTTTAGTGTCTCTTTTGCCTGGGATACAGAAAGAGCACAGACTAATATGTGTTAATCTCCCTGGCACTGGTCAATTCATGTGTCCCTTGGAATGTTTGCTTTCAAAGAAATTTCATATCTCTCAACTCTTGTTGAAGCTGAGGAAAACACAGCATTCTCTGAATTTGATGCAGTCAAAATGGGGGAAGGAAGAATGAAAAATCAATATGAAAAATTATTTTCATTTAACACCTCAGTTGTCTGACAAGATCATTACACTTTCTGTTTTCATTTCTGCCTTAGTGTATTGAATGCTGAATTGTCAATTTACAGCTGGAGAGGTGGTGGATTTATTCCCTTCCTGCATCATATAATTCACAGTGAAATCCATTTCTGAAATAAAAATCTGCTGAGAGTGTGATATGAATAAGACTGGATTTAACAATTAAAATCCCTCCAAAGAATGAGTTTTGACTTCTATTGCAGCCTTGTGAATGAGAGTGGAAATGGTACTAATTTAATATCTTGCCAATCCTATGAATTTTAACAGTGTATTATCATGTCAGTTATTTTATATCTGAGTCTAACTAGCAGTTGGATACAATTATTATAATGATTTCCTATAATTGGTAAGCTGGAAGCTGGAGTATTTAACAGCTGGATAGAATGCATAAGGCTTGAGAATAAGTGTTTGTTAAAGAGTTTTCTCTTCAACCTTTAGATTACAGCCCAGCATCCTTATGGTATGTCTTGAACCAGTCATAAATCACCAGTCCATCACCACAACATTTTCTTCCACTTCATTACAGGAAAAGATTATTTATTTGAGCACACAGAAATACTTAAAAATGTTTGGCTATTATGCTAGAAAATTGCACCTAGCCAGCCAAAATGCCTAGAAGATTCAACTTCGTAAATTCCAGATAAAGTGGAAGGTAAATTGGTTCATAATATGCCCCAGCAGAAAGAACATATTTATGTGTGATTTTTTTGTCTTACAGAAAGAAAACTCTTGTTGTGGTTGTTTCTGGTTTTTATTTTATTTTATTTTTTTTTTTTTTAGAGAAGCCCTCAAGTATCGAAGTATAGGGCTCCAATTGTGATGGACTAACCATTATAGACTAATTTTCCTGCCATATGGACAACTGAACCAAACTAAATGATGTGTTGTTTTCTACTGGTTTCTTTTCCTTTAGATAGACCATGTGAAACCCATTGACAATCTGTCTTTCCTCCTCTTCTCCCACAGTGAATATAGAATAGAGGGAAATTGTATTTTTTTCTAATGCATTTTACTCTTTTACACATAATTTTCACAGCTATGTGTATGTTCATTATAAACATCTACCTATGCACACATGAATATTTGATCAGCATTTTGACTCAGAAGATTAATCATTGCCGGAAATTAATCAGAAGATTAATTTATAGTAATGATATTTATCAAGAGGACATGTAAATTAGTATTTAATTTGTGTCATTGTTGGCATCACAAACTTATTGAACTGTGAAGAAAAAGAACAGGATGATATTAAAAAGGATGAACATACGGGGTGCTGAAGGGATTACAGGCAGTCTGTAATGGAATCACAGTGTAGAATTTACAGCCAAGAAAACACATATCAAAGACTCTGCAACTCTCATGAAAAGGTGATGTGTGCCTTAACAAGCTGGAGGAGTACCTGAATTTTTTTACAGAAATAAGTTGCAAATGGAAAAAAGAAAGCTCAAGCAGAGAGAAACCTTTAATGGAAGGGACTTTTCCTCTGCAAATGGCTACAGGATTTTACTGAAAAATTCAAGAAGGAACTTATTTTTTGCCTATTCATTTGTTTTTAGAGTTTAGCTGCCTTATTTCTTTATTGCTAGAATATGAAATCTATCTTGAAGTATTAAATCCATACTGTTGTGGCATTTATTAACTTGACTAAAAGAAGGAAAGTTGACTGCATTGCTACACCAAGATTTTAGTGATTTTCCATCTTTTATTCTCCTCTCACTGTTATGGTGACTAATTACTGAGAACATGCTGCTTTTACTGGGCTCTCTCAAGGCAAGCTAATTACATGGCTCTAATTAAGTGATTTGTTATGCAGACTTAACTTTTCCCATTTCATAAGAAGTGGCTTTATACTTTCTTGAGAAAGAGAAAAGGGGTACTTCTGACGTAAGTAACAAAAAACTTCAAATCTTGATTTTGCCTTCAGAGGAAAAAAATGGGAATATAAGATATTCCACTGAAATTTCTCTTCCTGAAGAGAGTAAGATGCTGACAGTATCCTCTTTTCATATTTTTCACTTACTAAATTCTAATCTCTCTAAATGAAGGAGCTTGCAGGAGCACAACATGGTAGGAGATATTTAAATGACCTTTAGACCATTTTGCATTCTTAAGAATGAGCTATTTGGGCAGTCTTCGAGAAATAACACATTAATCTCAATTTACTTTCTAGTAGCTGGACTTACTTGGAAAACACAATATGCATTTGATATGATGTATCATGATAGCAAGGATTACTCCTAAAAAAGACTGGGATGTATAATAATGTTATTATGCATTGTATTTGCTCCACATTTTGAAAGCCTAAGGAAAATTAAAATACATTATTGTTTGTTTTATTTAAAAAGCTTTAGGATCAGTGACAAATATATAAACAGTGTGTATGAAATGATGTTATCATTGCTGTAAGCAACTTATTCAAATCCATTTTTATAATTAACAAGGTTTATAGTGAAACTGTGTTTTTTTAGAAATGGATGATACGATAGGATATAGCTACAGCTTCCACATCAACACATATCCCTGTAATGTTTTTAATAACATATTCATAATTTACTTATGTGTTTGCAATATAGCTGGCCTTGTCTCAGATTATTGCACACTGATGTTGCAATGTTTAAGACATTAATAAATTAAGGTACAGGCTCGAATTTATGGTTAAATCTAAGTATTTGATGAATTAACTCCATTAAAGTGATCCATACATATCATATGGACATAGTTTTTTTCTTGGTAGAAGATCCCAGCTCACATAATGTTTTTGAATGCCTCAGATGTTCAGTTCTTAGTGTACAATTTTTTTAAAAGTATACATGAAAGATGCCTTATAAAATTACATGTAATGATACATATCCTTGGTATAAAAAAAATCACTATCAGTATGTCTTTATCAATTCTTCCTTGGAACTAGAGAGAAAAGTAAAGAAATATTCTGGAATAATAATGGTTTATGCTGGCTGACATATGATCTGTGACATGAGTGCTGGCACTTAGACTTTTTAAAATACTCAGAATTTCTTTTCTTTAAAGACAGGTCTGATAGGAAAAACTTGTGTGTAGGAATGTGCCCTCCATTGACAGAGTGACCAAATTATCCTTTGTCTCCTTAAAAAGGAAAAAAGCCCAGAAGTTTCTCTCCTCAATTTGGTAAAAAGACACCTCATAGGACATTTGAGACTTCACCTCAAACCTAGGGCTGCCAATTGGACGGAAGCTAAAAGGTCCCTCCTAGCTAATTCACTAGAAAAAGAAGAGAGCAAAAGAAATAATCGCTTTTGTGGGGTGTTTTAGCAGCAGCAAGAACCTCTTGCCCCTGGCTTGGGTTTTCTCTGCAAGAGTCTTGTTATTTTGCCTTTTATTAAAACTTTTCTGTTTCCAACACTACCTCAGAAGCCATCCTGCTGATTTTATGCCATTGAGGCAGCTGGGCTATCTTGGGTGCGATAGGTTTCCCTGAGAGCTCATAATACCTGGCTCGAGGAGAAAACCCATCACTTAGGAAAGAATGCTTTGATGTTTTAGTAAGTTCATATAATTTATATCCATTTGGTCTCTTTTTCCATTTATACATCATATTCTTTCTTTCCCAAACTAAAAAATGTTCTGCTTTTTGACCTATTTGGTATTAAAGTGGAGGCATTTAATCATCTAGATAAAGATCTATAAATATGTGCTATAACTAGTGATAGTATTTACCAGGCACTTATCATCATTTTTCCTGATGTAAAAGTGTAATCAAAATGCTTTAACAGCCCACTTGTTTTTTATCCAATATTACTGACTTATCAAATCAAAAATTTGATTAATGATGTCATCTAAATTCAATGGGCATTCGTAAAAATGGAAGTGATTTTAGGAAAAGAGGGGAGAGAGAAAATATGTCTTAAAATTTGGAAATTTTGAGGAAAACTGCAATAGATATATAGGCTGTAAATTATAATGTTTTGAATATTATGCTAAACTGGCATCTTCCCTAAAGACACCCCAAGGGAAGTTCTACCTGAATTCTAAATCTATGGAAGCAGTTGGATCCCGTTACTTCATTATGTTTAGAGACATGAAACCTAAATTAATTTTTGTTGCCAGTTTTTTGAAAGCTTTTGTTACAGAAAAACCTTTAAACCTTGTTACCCTTTAAAGAAGGTCTCCTTCACACCTCTAGAGTTCAGTTGGTTTTAGAAAAATTGTATTGTACAAGTCCTAATTTTTATCATATATTGTGCTACTGAATGCTTCTAGGTAATGGAGTGAAAAGCTTGATGCTACAGCCCTGTGAAGCTTTGAAATCCCTTTCTTTGCAGTGGATAATATTTGGGCCTTTCTCCTTTTTTGATTTAATAATCCAAACATAGCATTGGTAAGGTTTTGTAAATGGTTCTTGGATACCTAACCTCAAGCATTTAACATCCAATGGGACCAATGCAGAACCATTCTTACTGTCACTTTTCATTCTCACCTAGCTCAGCAGTTGCATTGAGATGATTAGAAATAACAAATTAGGTAAACTTTATATATATTTTTACTAGAAATCAGAACTCTACTGTTATGACCTACTCCACAAAAGGAATCAATTTTATTGCAAATGCCTATAATCTGAAGACAGCATTTTGCACCTTCTCCTTCCAATTTATGTTGCTTTAAATTATTATGTAATATGGTTGTAGATGTTGAATTTTCTCTGATATTGGATGAAAAGAAATAGTTTTTTTCTTAGAGTATTCCTTCAGAAATTTTTTGTTTCAGCTATTGGAACAAAACTAATACTACTTATGTAGGGAAAGATGGTTCTCTGAAATGACACTGCTCTGCTAGAAAATCTGAAATGAGGTCATTGATGAACTGCTCATCTTCCCACACATGTGCTCCGCTTCAAGAAAGGCTGGTGGCATTTGTAGCAATCTATCTGTGTTTGCATGCTAATTCTCTCAAGTTCTTTTACCATCTGTTTCTTGCAAGAAATCAGGATGACTAGTCCTGGATTTTTTTCCACTCTTGCTAGAACAGTAAATCTTGGCACTTCAAATGCTTTTGTTCTCTGGTAGCTTTCCATTTCACATGGCTACACCCATGACTTGCAAACCACAGCATGGTAGTTGTGACCATCAGCTGGCTGCTTCAATTATAGTAACTTTTATCTCATCTCTTGGAATGAGGGTGTTAATATATTATGCATAACTAGCCAACTAGCTGACCAAAACTAAAATGCTTTTAGCTCATATATTTAATTTTTAATTAATATAATTTTGTAATTCATAGAAAACATAAATTGCAGGAACCACAGTTCATAGTACTGTATTCTGCCTGAAGTATCTACAGAAACGGCAATGTAAATGTCTGATGACTTTTTTTCTTATTATAATAACCTGCTTTAACAAGTCTGTTTGTGTGTTTTGAGGCTTTTTTTTTTTCTTGAGTTTTTTGCTGTGAGGAAATGAAACCAAAGAAATTGGTCTCAATATCCCTTCTGGGGCTGCAGGGTTCCCCATACATCAAACCCCAAGTGTATCTTTACCCTTACTAATTAGACCAATCTTGGATTTATCCCTTACTTACAAATTATATGAAAACTGTGAAGCAAAAATTTGGGGATGCTAGATGCGAGTAACAGCCTCATTCTAGTGACTGCATCTCTGTGCACTTTGCAAACTTTCAGAATTATTCAAGGGAACTTAAAGAATGCAACAGATTTTGTGTCTCCTATCTCCTCCCACAAAATCTCTGATGTTCCTGGTAGTTCAGCGTCTCTGCTTTCTGGTAAGGTCAAGAACATGCCTAATCAGCAGCACATTGCTATGGCATTTTTCCAACAGGCAAAAATATTTCTGTCTTCTGCTCACAGATTCTAAAGAACAAACAAAATCAGAAAAAAAAAATAGAAGTTTTCAGAGGTGTTAGGAGGAAAAACAAATTTGTGAGAGTACACACTCAGTTTTATCACTAGATTATACATGGGTTTTGCCAGTCCCTCTGCTTGGAGAAAGATTCCCTTTGGGAGATAGTTTTCAAAAGTATTCCTTGGAAAAAAAGATGTGATTTACAAGCAGTATGTTTCAATGGAATATTAAAGGCTTTCGGTTTTCTTTCTTCAGGAAGACTTAGTGAAATTGTAACAGGAGATGAAATGGAAATGTTTTGCACTTCCTCAGAATTTAAGAGACTGCTGTGCCTGAAACTCTTAGAGTGAGGAGGAGAGAAGTTCAAAAGCTTTTGTACAGACTTTCTGAAAGAATGTATCTTAAAAATCCCAATGTATTAAACCAGTATTTAACACAGTGATCTCAGAGTTCTTAGGCAATAGAGTGGGTCAATAAGGAGCATGATGAAACCACAGAGATGTGAATTATGCTGTTTTGAGTAAAAAAGACACACTCCTCATTCCAAAGGGTCCAGCAAAGGAAGTCTGGCTGCAGCTTCTCTGGAGTGGATGGGATTTCAGCTACAAGATGTAGAAACAGTTTTGAAACTCTTACCCCCATCTTCATCCTGAAAAGAACAAATTTCACCGTTTGTAAGGGTACAGAACAGGTGAAAGGTCTGGCAGTGGAGGCAAATCAAGGTGACTCGAACAAAGTGGCTGCTTTTTTCAATTGTTGTTACAGTTATTTGCTGGTTTTTACTTAGAAATTCACTGCAGCCTGTAGAGAGTAGATATTTTTAGGAACTTGAGGAACTCAGCTTAGTGTCTCTGAATTGCCATTAACTGCAGAGGGCATCTCAAAAATTTACCTTCACTAGGAGGAATTTGGGCTTTGTCATAAATGATAACTGTGATTGAAGAGAGATTACTGTAAGCAGCTTAGTGCTGGCTGTGGTATTGTTAAGCAGAAAAAACCAAATTCACCAAGGAAAAATAAGTTTGATGAAGTAAAATCCACCTACAAAAGGCTGGATTTGTGTGTGGGTGTGACCTCAGCTTGAAAAATAAGGGTTGTATCAACCAGGGCAGCTCGTAAAACACTGCATCCTTCTCAAATTGTTTGATCTGTGTTTTTATCCTCTCTTCTCCATCCAGAGAGATGGAGCAAAACAGTAGCCAAGCATAACTTCCAAATCAACAGGTGGAAAACCAACAGTGAAAATATAAGCAATTTTATAATTCCACTAGTAGGATAACTGAAATGTGGGAGATAAGAATTTGCATAGCTGACATTATCATTACTCAAGTATTAATAACTATTCAGAGTGAGACTTTTCAGTAGAGAAATATGCATCCTGCAAATACTCCTGCTCTCATCACAGACAATGCCACCTACTCTTCTGGAACTGTGTCATGCTTAGTAATGTTGTTTTGTTTTCTCTCAGGTTATTTATTTGTGCAGTTCAGGCAAACCTATCAAAAGTGAACACTGAATGTTAAACCAAAATTTTAAAATTAAAAATGAATTTTAAATTTAAATTAAAAAAAATATATTTGAAATTGTCTTTGAATTTTGGCCATCTATTTCTACAAGAAATTGAAATACTTTCAAGAAATATTTCAGTTTTTCTGTGATAGCTCTCTCTCACTTCCACAAAAACACAGTTCCCCCTTTTTTCTTTAAAGGTGAAGGTTCAATGACTTTTTGTCAGGGTTTTCCATTTTGTTTTACTTTGGTTGGCTAGTTGTTTTGGGACAATATTTTGAAAAACAAAACTTTAAAAGTAATCAGTTACTTGTATAGAAAATACCACAGAATTGTTTTGAATATTACAGGATCATTTGGATCAGTTTCATAAAGTCTTTGATTAGGAATTAAAATGGTAATTCTATCTTGTGAAAGGGAGTTAAATTGCTGTTATCTCATTAAAAAGCTGATGAAGGTTTTCTGAGTATTTAAAAGTTAATTGTGTCTTAAAACCGTACATGCTTCACTGCAAAGAGAATATGAATTTAAACTCATCAGTTTGATTGAAATTTTATAAAAACAACATCAGTGGTGTTCAGTAAATATGACAATTCATTTAAAATGATAATTGAATTTGGGAGAAATAGCAGGAAAATAAATATATTATATAGGCAGTACTCTGCAGGAAAGAAAATAAGAAAAGATAAAATCCAAAAGCAATTCAGCTTTTAAAATTTTAACTTTTTCAGTGGTGGTTTTAAATATTTATTTAAATTAAGTTTCCCTTTAGAAAATGTGCATTTTCCTTCCCTGGAGTTCCTTCTTTTGTGTGGAACTGATTTCACTTCATTTAAACATTTCTAGTGAGGTGAAATCACACCGATATTCTAAAATCAAAGCTTAACCTTGTGCTCCACTCTTAAAGATTCTGCCTTTCTGTGAGGCTTGTGTGCGTGTGTGTGCACATGTCTTTGTTCCTTTAGAGAAAATAGGGAGAATATTACACCAAAAATAAAAGCCCATTGTATTAATTTTGAGTTTCTGGTTTGCTTCAGCAAATATCCATTGCTGAATATTTGATTTAGATTAATGCAAGTATTTCTATCCCAGACACCTACCCCATCATGGAATTGAAATGGAAAAGAACCACTTCTAATTTGTAACTTGGAGTTATCATTGCATTGCACTCATAACACAATTGTCTTACACTGCTCCAGCTGGTTCCTCCAGTCCCCAGCATTACTGGAAATGTCCAAATATCCTTTTGTATCCTGTCAATAAAACCGTTTTCTCTCTGTGTCCTTCTTTCCTGTGGCAAGTCCAGCGTATCCACTAATTTGGAGAGAGGTTAACTCTTCCAATAGTCAGCCAATGTGCAGAACAAAGGATCTGAATGACAAATGTACAGAAGTTCTTTCCAATCTAAATTATTCTATGATTCTGTGACTTACTTAAAAGCCTTTAATTAAAACTTCATGATACCTCATTGGTATCTACTTGGGTAGAAAAGGTATTACAGATTCCAGATTAATCAAACAACCAACACGACGTCTCTGAAGAGGGAAAAAGGTGGGAAAAGACAGAGCAAAGAGCTGTCACAAATCTTTGAGATTCTGAGATGACTGCTGTATGTCTTAGAAGCAGGGAAAAGAGACTCTAGCAATGAGATTTTATGTTTAGTTTTAGGGGATGTCGTTTATTCCCAGTTCTTTAGAACAATTGAAAAAATAGAAAAGAAATGCCGGTTTTCTAAGAAACTTAGATTTAGTTGAAACCCCATTGCTGGCTAACCAGTTAGGCCCTTCCTTTTTCATTGTTGACAGTAACATTGTGGTGCTTAGCAGCAGCATCCATACATAAAGGACAGATGACAACATCTGCTGTGGCAAAATGTCAATAACGTGAGTGAAGGATAAACCAGTTTGGGAAAATGGACTCCAAGAGCAATATCTGATGGCCACTCATCAACAGCAGTTCACAGGTAGTCCCGTGTATCTGAGCTCAGAGGGGTACAAAGAAAACATTTCAAGACATTTCTTTATATAGGTAGCACTATGTAAAAAAGTTGTACCATGAGGCATATAACAACCTAGTTATTTCCTTAGAGATGCAGTAGACCTCAAGAAAAGAACATATCTAACACTGGCGATCTGTATGGGGAAGAGAAGGTGAAAGGAAGCACTAAGCCAAACATGAATACATTCATCCAGCTGTCTCCATGGCTGCAGCTGGGATCAAAGCACCCTTGCTTAGAGTCTGTCCAGATGGAACAATATTCACGCACACTAACTGAATGACAAAGAAAGAACTTTGCCCAAAGCCTTCTTTGGCAGCTTCCTGAGCCTCTGATACGGCTAAAGGCTACTCTAAAAAAGAGTGTAGAAACCAAGGCAAGGCCAATGAGATTTAAAGAATGGCATCCACTGGGAGATGGTGGAAAGAAAACTGATAAAATTTCCACAATATTTCTAAGATGCATATAGAGAATGAAAATCTGAAATCTAGAGCTAGAGGCTTAGCAGAATGTCAAAACTACCATCCTGCTCCTAAAATGGCTTTGCATTTGAAAGCCTATCACTTATATACTTAAAGTGTCTGACTTGGACAGTTGTTTAAAATTAACCCCAGCTAAAGCTGTCCCTGATACTGTGCAGAGTTATCACTGTGGTTGGAGAGCCCATCTGTACTTAAGGGATCTGTCACCAGGGTCAGTTGTACACTGCTTTTCCAGCCATTCTTGTGCCTGTTTATCCCTCCCAGGCATTTCCCTTTTTATATTAATATTATTTATTTTGTAAGACTTTCTTCTGGTTTATTTCTGTTTGACATTTACATCTGGCCAGGTTGAAAGCTGCTTTCTAAAGCCATCGGGAAGGCAGAGCATACTTCCAGTCCTTCTCCAGGTAGAGGTACAACATTTGCAGGAAACCTGGAACGCCAATGATATCCTGGACTGCATGAAAAGAAGGCTGTCCAGCAAGTCAAGGAAGCTATGTATCCAACTCTGGGGTCCTCAGCACAAAAATGATGTGGGTCAGCAGTGGAGACAGACTGAAAGAAGTGAAAAAGAGGGAAAAAAAAAAAAAAAGGTTTCCATTATCCATCTCCTGTCTGATTTTTCTTTACTGAATTAAACCAGTTGCTGCTCTTATTTTACTTTTATTTTAAAATATTTAAAAATAATAAGATTTGAAAAATAGCTATTTTTCCTCCTTTCTGTAAAGGTGATTTTTTATTTCTCATTAAAAGGCAATGTGGCTTCCAAACTTTCTTCTCTTATAAACTGAACAACAAGAAATAGATCCCTCTGCTGTTAAATCTCTGGGTCCCCATTAATCGCAGTCATGTGTTACCCATGAGATATATGATTCTCATCCAGCACTACTATATTGGTTTCTTTTCCAACAAGTCATTTTTATTTTACTCTCTCGGGATAGTGTATCTACTTGACATATAATTTCAGTAAATTCCTTCAAACTGGGCAACTCCAGCTATTTTATTAATAGGAAATGAAGACTATTGCTTTATAAAGTATTTTTCTGAGATTTAATGATGTTTGGAGTAAAATTTATTACTTTATCCTTCAATAATATCAATAATGACAAATCTGTGCTGAAACAACTATATTTAATTGGGGTATAGAGATAAAATTTTGACTCAGGATCAAGTTTGCACTAGACCTTGCTTATCTGCCACAAAATTTACTCTGAGCAGGTTGCCCTGGTTGGCATCAGGCAGCACAGAGAAACCAGAGCAGAGCAGATGTGCCAGTGGCTGGGCAGAGAGCAGTGGAGGCAGGCTGAGGGCACGGACCTGCATCAAGCCCAGCTGCCTCTGCTGCCCGCTCTACTTTTGGCTTCTGGTGCCCTGCAGGGAGAAAGCACTGCCCAGAGACTGTGTGAGGGAAATAACAATTTATTTTCATTTCCTTCAATGAAGATTTGTGAGAGCCCTGCTAGACTTGCCAGTGGGTTGGCCTCTTGCAGGGCTGAGGAGAGTCCTGGGGGCTGGGGACCCTTCTCTTGATGGGGTGCAAGGGTCCCCATGGCAATTGGTCCCAGCTCAGGACAGGGGTGGAGGGGCTGAAGCTGCTGCCCAGGCCGGAGGGATCTGTCACTGTCACCACCTCCTGCCGTGGCTCTTCCTGGGGCCGGTCCCACTCCATGGAGACAGGCACAGGTGGGGGGTGGCTGGGACCCTCAGGGAAAGCAGCCTCCAATGTGCCAGCTTCCTCCTCCCCATCATAGACTTTGGGGCCATGGACAAGAGCCCCCATCCAGGAGCTGCTGGTCTGGGAGCTGGTGGAGCTGGAGCTGGAGCTGGAGTTGGAGCTGGAGCTGGAGCTGGAGCTGGAGCTGGAGCTGGCACCGGCCACAGGGCCATTGTTCTCGTCCCTGATGGCACCAGAGCGCAGCAGCCTCTGAGCCTCCTCGCTGCAATGGCCCACGATGATGCTGATGACGCCATGCACCAGTGGAGCCGTGTGCTGCTCGAGGACAGGCTGCAGCCCCTGGACCAACACGCTGGCATTCAGCCCCTTGACGCACAGGTCATGCAGGATGGAGCTCTCTGCGGCCTCAACCAACCACCACCAGTGCCGGAATATCCCCTCCAGCCTCTGGCGCAGCCAGGGCCGCACGGGCTCCAGCAGCTGCGGCTGTCCACGGAACAGTCCGGCCCACACCTCGGGCATGAGACCACCTGGGAACTCCAGCCCTGAGGGGCCCTGCTCAGCTGGGAACAGTGTCTCCTGTGGAGCAGCTGGACAGGACACCACAGGGCCATGGGAGCTGTTCTCGTCCAGGTGGCCGGGAGCTCTCCCTGACTGGCCGGTGGCCACTGGCAGCTGCTCAGGGACAGTGCTGGCTGTGTCCACATGCTCGTCTGCGTGCTCAGAAAACCTGACGGTCTCTATTGGTGTCCTGCAGAGTGGGCACGAGGGATTTCTGTGTGCCCACCGCAGGATGCAGCCCAGGCAGAAGCGGTGGTGACAGGGCAGAGCAGAAGTCACATCCTTCCGGGAGTCCTGGCAGATGGGGCAGTTGCCGTCTGGCTCTGCGGCCATACCAGGAGTGATGGCTCTGGGACTGGCACCAAGATGTGCCAGGAACAGGCCGTGCCCAGCACCAGAGAGGCCTGGCTTGATCCTCTCGGCCTCGCCCTCTTGCTCAGCAGAGTTCAGGCTGGAGCCAGCGTGGCCCTGCCAATGTCGGAATGAAAGCAGTGAGGGACACAATGTCACAATCCATCCCCCTGTGATGTCACAGCCCACTGCTCTCTGACACCAGCATCCACCTCCAGTAACAACACAAAAGGCATTGAAACTCCTTGGAACCCCATGATAAGCAGTGAGGGAACATGAGGTCACAATCTAGCACTTCCTGATGTCACCATCCACAGTTTGGTGATATCAGTCCTCTACCCTGTTGTGAGAGATGAGGTAATATTTTGCTGAAGATCATTAGGTTAAAAGGTTATTAGGTAAAAAACTGAAAGTTGTTGGTTCTGTGCGTTGTTATTTCTGGTTTGGATTTGCTCTAGTAATTTTTTTTTGGAGGGTGTATGTGTTCGGCTCTTGAGGGAAAGAGGGCATACCTGCAGCTCAGGTGAATTGTTACTAATAAACAGATTTCTTTTGCCACCATGACTTTGTCCCCATTCAATTGTATCTAAAAGTTAGTTTGTTTCTAACACTGTGTTGACGCAGCAGGCCTTCCATCCCTGCAGGCACATGTTGTCAGGAGAAAAAAGGAAATACTGTTTCCTGGTTTCAATTTCTACATCTCCATGATGCTCTCCCTCAGCCAACTGCATCACATGTCCTTGGCCCTGTCTCTAATCCCTGCTCCTGACACCCTGCCATAGTTTCCTGGGGACAGTCCTGGTGTCCGTTCACAGGACCTCTTGTCTCTCTCCCTGGGAGGAGAGAGACATCCAGGCCTTTCAGGCCAGGCCCTGTACAAGGTTTTGTCCCTTTTGGTTTAAAGGTCAGAGTTTGTCCTCTCTGCTGCTCTGCTGGATCGAGGGTGATGGGCACAAGGACACTTTGCACCTGTCTTTAGGGCTGTGGGACTGTTCAGCCTTGCTTGCTCAGTAGAGTGGGTCCTGTCATGGGGGGGTCCAAATCCAGGAAGGAATTCTCTCTGCCTTTTGTTTAGACAGCAGTTCTTTCATCTGCACAATGACAAGGCCCGGCCTCCATCCTGGGAGCACTCCTGAGGTGACAAGGACACACTCCAAATGACAGCATGTGGACTCCTGAACAAAGGAAGTCTGCAAATAGACAGATGTGTGCCCCAGGGGGTGCAGATTGACTTTTCTCCTTCTGCCTTTGCTGAGTTGTCCTCCCCACCTGAATCCTTAAAACTGGGAAGGGCACTGTGCCTGCAAGGTGCAGTCTGACACTTCACTGCTGACCAAACAAGGGCCCCTTCCTATTGTTCAAGCTACTTAACTGTGGGAATAAAGGAAAATGTGTCTGAATCAGGGCAGCCAGGCTGCCAGCTGGGCCTCCCTGTGTTGTTGTGGGACACCTGATGGGAATTGACCAAGTGAGGGACAGCTGGAAGCTCAGCTGGAGGAGAAGGTTGGGATTTTTCAAAGATTGGGATACTGCAGTTAAATGTCCCAATTCAAGGCTGCTGATGATCTCTTGGAGGGGCTGTTGACTCTCTTGAGAGACAAGACAAACATGCAGAGAGATCCAGAGAGACTGGAGCACTGGATTTCCTGTGGGAAAAGGTGCTGCCCACATGGCCCTGGGCCTAAGGCTGTGCCCCACAGGACACGGGTGCCACCCATGTTGGCGCACAAGGGGAAGGCTGAGGAAGCAGAGCCCAAAGACTGTATGAGGGAAGTAACCACAATTTATTTATTTTTTTTTTCTTAAATAAGGGTTTGAAAGGGCCCTGCTAGTGCTACTGGCGGGGCGATCTCTTGCAGGGGTGGGGAGAGTCCTCAGGGTCTGGGGCCTTTCTCTTTAGGCACTGCCGGGGCTGCCTAGGTGAGCAGTGCCTGCCTTGGGTGTGACCAGAGGGTCTGGGGCTGGAGCTCTGGACAGAGGGACCTGCCTCCTCCTGGGGCTGGTCCTGCTCTGGGGACACTGGCACAGCTGGGGGGTGGCTTTGACACCTGGTGGGGGTGGCCTCCGTTGTGGCAGCTTCCTCTTCTTCCTCTGCGGAGGCTTCAGGGCTGCTGGCTGGAGTCCATGTCCAAGAGCTGGAGCTGGGGCTATAGGGGCCAGGGGAGCTGGGGCTGTTGGGGCTGGAGGAGTTGGGATTGTTTGGGCTGGAGACGTTGGAGAAGCTGGAGAAGATTGAACTGGAGCTGCTGGAGCTGCTGGAGCTGCTGCTGGCTGCTGGGCTGTCATCCCCATCTGCAGCAGTGTGGGAGCGCAGCAGCCTCTGGGCCCCTGAGCTGCAGTGTCTCACAATGATGTCGATGGTGTCTTGGACCAGTGGCACTGTGTGTTCTTCCAGGATGCCCTGCAAACTCTGGATCATGACCTCCTGGTCTGGCCCATACACACAGAGAGCATGCAGGATGGCACTCTGTGTGCTCCTTGCCATCCACCACTGGTCCCTTTGGATGGTTTCCATCCTTTGGCGCAGCCAGGGCTGCACAGGGTCCAGAAGTTCCCGTCGTCGACGGAAAAGTTCTGCCCAGACCTCGGGCAGGACACCGCCCACAGCTCTGGCTGCTGCCTCCTGAGGAGAAGAGGGATGGGCCGGCACAGGGCCATGGGGGCTGTTCTCGTCCTGGCCACCAGGAGCTCTCCCTGCCGAGCTCGTGGCTGCTGGCAGCTGTTCAGGGGCTGTGATGACAATCTCTAGACAGTCACCAGCATCATCAGAAAACCTGACAGTCTCCATTGCTCTTCTGCACAGTGGGCATGATGGATTTGTCTGTGCCCACTGCAGGATGCAGCCCCGGCAGAAATGGTGGCCACAGGGCTGAGCAGAAGCCATGTCATCCCAGGTGTCCTGGCAGATGGCACAGTTGCCACCCATCTCTGTGGCCATACTTGGCCTCTGCAGCAGGATGAGGAGGGCTGAGGATCAGGAGCTGTCCTCCGTTGCCGGTGTCACACCCTGCAGGAGAGGACAGAAGGAAGTAGTGCACCCTCCTACCTCCCTAAAGCCCTGTCACCTCCCCACATCCGACCAGGGGACTTTTTCTGTCAGTGCGGCAAATACACTCTGCCCCGGCCAGGCAGGGTTGTGGAAACCCTGCTGGTTGCTCTGGGACCTGCCAAGAACAGGTACCACTCAGCACCAGAGAAACCTGGATCGATGCTCCACACCTCACAGTCACACTTGGTAGGAGTTCAGGCCAGACCCAGACTGGCACTGGCTCTGCCCACGTCTGTATTTAAGCAGTGAGGGGGGACATGTCACAATGAGCTCGGTAATGTCACAATCTGCCTCTCGCTGATGTCACCCTCCATCAGCAGGTGATGTCCCTACCAGTGCATGTTGTCAGGAGAAAGATGAAAATATTTTTTCTTGTTTTCAACTTGTCCATGTTGCTCTGCCTTGGCCAGACCAACAAGGTCACGTGTCCATGGCCCTGTGTCTCATCCCCGCTGCTGACACCTTGCCAAGGTGTCCTGTGAGGAGCGGACTGGTGGGACCAGTCAGCATGGACTGGCTGTGGCTGGATGATGCCTCCTCCTGTCACTGCCTTTCCCTGGGCAATGCTGGGATTTGGAGAACCTGGGTGCTGGTGGCCAGCCCTGGGTGAGAGTCTCCCACCCCCGTGGGTTGTGTCCCTGCTTCAGGGAGAAACAGAAAGGAATGTTTTGCTCCAGCCCCATCCATTCCTGCTGGCACTTGCCCACAGTGCCAGGTCCCTCTCCACTTCCCAAGTGTCTGTGTTTCTGGAATCCAGTGCCTTTGTGCTCGTCCCCACAGCCTCAGGAAGGAGCTGGAGTTGCTGTCCCAGCAGAGTGGGGTACAAGGACTGGAGGAACCCTGTCATTACTCGGAGAGCCCAGGTCCCATCACCACATGGGCCATGCTGTGCCATCATCCCTTACTGCTTCTGGCTATTGTCATCCCTGGGAGTCATCAGCCCAAGCAGTTCTTTTTTCACTTGGAACTAATTTCTCCTCGTTTGAGGCTTGGCTGGTGTGAGACAAGGATGCTGTGTGCAACCACCTCGTGGCCCTGCCTCAGGGTGCAGAGATCTCTCTTCAAACATGTGTAAATGGAGGATGTCCATTGCCATATTTTGGTGCTTCACAATCCACATGGAAAAAGATGGAAGTTTGTTCATCAGGACTTCTTCGTGTTGTTATTAGGAGAGGTGTTTCTCCTTGCTTGAGTAAGTGGCTCTTAAAGCATGCAGTTATATTCCATTTCATTTGGAATTGGACTTTTAATGGTCTAAATATGCAGACAGCAGCTGGAATTTCAGAGTACCAAGATATTCCCTCTTTCCTGCAGAAACTAAGGCCACAGATACTCCAGGAGTTGCATTTAATGCTTTATGAGGACTCTTGCCCAAGGCGCTGATTTTGTCTTGAGTTCCTTGCACATCTGTGAAGGAACATCCTTGCCCAGAACATCCCCCATTAACTCGCTGCCATGGTCACATTTAATTTCCTTTTCTATCCTGTTTCACGTGCCCTGAAATGATGAAATGACAGAAAGGGGGGGGATGGAAGGGACCTTTAGGGTTCATCTAGTCCAAGCCCCCTGCCATGGTCAGGGACACTTTCCACTAGACCACATTCCTCAGCCCCTCATCCAATCTGACCCTGAATACTACCAATGATGGGACATCCACAACATCCATGGGCATCCTGTTCCTGGGTCTCACTCAAGCAGAGGGACAGAATTCCCTCCCTTGACCTGTTGGACATCCCTTTTTAGGCACAGGTACAGAGGGGTTTCAGGGTTGTAAGCACAGAGTGCCAGCTCCTATCCAATGTTTCCTTCTCAAGGATCTCCCAGTCCTTCTCCACAGGGCTGCTCTCAATCCATCCATCACCCCCACTGTTTTGTTGTTTCCCCTCCAGATTGATTGGTGTGGAAGGAAAGCCCAGGGAATATGATAAAATTCACTTGTTTCTGGATGGACTTTCAAAACAGGGTCTTGGTTGTGACCCAGCACCTGTAGGTCAACACCTGCCAGGAAAAACAGAAATAAAGAATAATTCATATGAGGGGGATGTCTGGAAATTTCCTGAAACTATGTCAAAAGAGAGTACTTGTGAAAGCAAGTAGTTCTTGAAGGAAATGCCTAACAGGAAAGCATCCTATCAGGTGCTGAGTAGTTGGAGGGGGCCGACAGCAGAGAGAAGGAGGTTTGTAAATATGCAGGGTGTGCAAAATCATCCCCAGATGACCTTTGAAAAGTGATCCCTTCACATGGCAGAAACTCAAAAGCAGCTGTGATTTACCTTCACCTATTGGGAGGAGATGGAGGAAGATGAAAGAGATCTTTTAGAATTTGCTACTTGCCAAAAAGCAATCACACTAAAGCACTTTCATGTAGACAAACCACAATTTGAAGATTCAGTTGGAGCTCCACTCTAAATATTTGTGTTTTCTAAGTGCTGCTCCTGGGAATGCTGCAACTTTACTCTGAAGGAGCCTGCAAGAGGAGAACTGGAATTCCAGCATAAGGGAGAAGCTGAGCCTTCACCAGCAATTTCTGCACACTGTTTTCTCCTGACCAGTACCTGAAGACTGTAACATAAGCACCTGCATATTAGACAGGTGCTTCCAGGTTCTTATCAGCTGCTTTACAGGGTTAGCTGTGGCAGCCAGCCCTGTGCTGAGTGCCTTTAGTGACACTGTACAATCTATCAAACACAGTTGCTGAGCACTTGATTGTAAAGAGGATGTAAAGAGACACAAATATTACCATGCCTTGTGCAAGAGGTTATGAAGTCGACTCTGGGTCCCGCAGAGGGCAACAAAGGTGAAGAAGGGACTGGAGCATCTCTCTTACAAGGAAAGGTTGAGGGAACAGTTCAGCCTCAAGGAGAGACTTCTAAGAAGGGTCCTCATCCCTGCCTGTGAGTGTCTGCAGGGAGGGCTCAGAACATGGATTAGGCTTTGCTCCGGGGCCCAGCAGTGGCACCAGAGGAAAGGGCAGGAACTGATGCCCAGGAAGTTCTACCTGAATACGAGGAAGAACTTCTTCCCTGTGCAGTGACTGGGCACTGAACAGATTGCCCAGAGAGGCTGTGGAGTCTCCCTCACTGGAGATATTCCAGACCCATCTGGACACAATCCTGTGCCACATGCTCTGGGATGAACCTGCTTGAGCAGGGAGGTGGGACCAGATGACCCATTGTGGTCCCATCCAACCTGACTCCTCTCGTGATTCTGTGATTCTGTAAACTGTGGAATTCTAACGCACTTTGAATGGCAAAATTTGAGTGAATGTGAAATGGCACTTTGTAGATAAAAAATCACCTCAGGCACAGGCTTAACTTTGTCTTAGTTTTCTGTTCTTCATCTCTACTTTTAGGTGACTGGAAGATTTGTGTAATAAAACAAACAGGATAAGAGGATGTTTTGTTTGCTGAAGTTTGAGCAGGCTTTTGACTCATGAGAAAGGAAGATTCAGTTGACCATTTCGGAATTTCAAAAGTGAATTATTAGAAGGGCTCAAGAGGGGGATATATCTGGCTCCAAGTGAGGCAAAAGTTTGTGTTTTCTGCCTTGGTCTTTTTTCCCCTCTTTCATTTCATACGGATTTCAGGGAATTGTCTTGGAGCCAGTGATTTCTGTGTCAGACTTTTCAATGCATCCTCAGGGATTGAAACCTGTCATTTTAATGAAATGCTTGTTTATAGCAAGTGTTTTTTGAAGTCAATGTATGTCAAAAAGTGGAGGTTTCTATATAATTGTAAGACAAGTCTATAAAGTCATGTAAGTGGTGTAGTAACCATCTCAATTACTGCTTAGCCAAAAGCTGCCTTCCAGTTCTGTGTTTGACTCTGCCTGAACATTTTCTGTGCCGCCTTCTTGTCTTCCTGGGGCTCCCTTTGGAGTTCTGCTTTGTCCTCACTCAGCCCTGGAGGGGCAGGACTTGGGACACCTCTGCACACCTGTAACACACCCTTCAGGAAAAGCTTTGGAGCTGTCACTCCTCATGCCTCTCTCCCCATAAACTAAGGATGGGATGAGACTTTCCCCATGCTGGCAGAGCTCAAACCACAACACCCATTATTTCATCTGTGGAAGATGACCAAAGGAGAAGAAGGGTCACAGGTAATAAATATCAAGGAGAAGAATAGATGCCTTACAGCACCTTGGTCATTTCATTGGGCCCACGCCTACAAGATGTGCAATATAACATTAATTTCACAGTTACCCAGGGAGGGATGTCTGAATTTCTGACATTATCTGGTTAAGAGCACTCAAGGCATCTGAACTTCTCCTTTTCTGGAGTTTCACTGTTCTAATCAAACCGGTGATTTCTAATTCATCTGCAAAAGGAGTTAATTGTCAAAAAAAAAAAATCTGTTAATCTCACTTAGGCTGTTGATTTTTGAAATATTAGATCTTATTATTAGATCCTATTAGATCCTATTAGATTCTATGAATTGGACAGTGTTTTACTAAAAGGTTTTTGGAGAAAAAATCCAGAGAGTTAATAACTTTTATTTCTGACTTTGACTGTAATAGTGAGGAGAAATTTCTTTTATTATTGTGAACCCTCTCTGCTAAAGAATGACTCTCTATAGTTTGTATTGCAACCTTAAAAACCTTAATTTCAGGTTCTCAGAAAGCCAGTAAACTTTCTTAGGAGCACTGCTGTCATTTGTCTGATCCAACAGTATTCTGGCTCAGATCTTGACAAAAGAATTATTGAAACAGTCTGTGCAAACAAAAGGGAGGGGAGTAAAGCTTCTCATCTGCTTTTTAGTCTGTTGAGAGCTGTCATGAGGTAGCAGAGAGGAAGATGCAACAACCACCTACTACAGCTCAGGCAGCTGAAAGAGACCCATATGGAAATAGCAAATAATGTTGACCTCTTTCTGCCCTGCATATTGTAACTTTTGTTCTCTCCCAAGACTTTATATTATTAAATTACAACGAAGTAGGGCCACTACCACTGATTAAATTCAACCACGAGCTAAGTGCTGGTTTACACAAAAAGCACTTTTATGGAACTACACCAGACTTGCAATAACACAAACAGCAGAATTTTTTCATCCAGCTGGTGTTTACTAAAATGCCACCTGAAATTTTTAAAGGCAGAATGAGATTGAATCTCTTTACCAACTTGCAACCTGAACTGCACTGAAATGTATGAAGTGAGTTTTAAAAAGAAAATTATTTGAAAAAGCCCATTTCAAAGAATGAAAAGAAATCCCTCCCATGGCATTGGATTGCACTGCAGCCAGGAGGAGCACATATGCCTTCTGCAGAGAGCATGTGCATAGGAAATAGGCTTACATTGGCATCCCAAGACATATCAGATGCTTTTGTGAGCAAAATTTTCACAAGTAATAGTTACTTGGACACATCCCAGGATTAGGTTGCCCAGTTTGCGGTACAGCAGGGCGGCCTGAATTTTGAACTTGCCCCTTTCAGCCAGGAATTGCCAACCAAAACTGAATCCCTCAGACTTCAGTTTTACCTCTAATTTGTGAGTGGAAGCTTAATGAGTGTTCTTCCTTCAGTCTCCTTTGGAAATTGATTGTCTGTAGTCTAGATGTCAAAATTAACTTGTATTTCTGGCTCTAGCTTTTGTCCTTCCATGTCCTTTCTAACATGTAATTTACATCTCACTGTGTGGTGCATCATATTTGCCTCTGAATTCATGGACAGAAAAATGTGACTAAGCAATGGATGGAATTCTTTAATAAAGAGCACAGTTTAGGCATCTTGCATCCTGTTACAGTTTGGAATCTGTATGTGAGAGAGGCTTCATTAAATCAATACACTATGGATTATTTAAATGTGAAAATAAATCCATGACAGCAGTGATCCAGATAAAACTGACATGATCTGTCCTTTTACTTCCAGTTTCTATCTCAGAGATTTAACAACTGATGTTATCTTTCAGAATATCTTTTCAGTCTGTTCTGTTAAAACATGAATTTAAATCTAGTTTAGTGTAGTTTTTCTGCTTGGCATCACCTCAATTTCCATGTCTCCTGTTATTCTTGTTCTCCTTGTGTGGCTCACATCCCTGGAGCCTGTCTGTGTGGGATCAGTCTTTCCATGTGCAGACATCCAGAAGACTTTTTCAGTGTCACTGGGGTGGTGCCTGAAGCTGTTTTGAGGACCAGCACATGGTAGCTGGAGCTTCCTGGTCACCCAGGTCATACAGCTGCCAATGAGAGAGCAGGCCAGGTCTTCCTCAGTTTGCAGGGAAATGACCCATGAAAACAGAATACAAAAAACCAAGACATTGGCAAAGATCTGAGCTTGGCTTCAGACACCCTCCAGGGGTGAGCAGGCCCTCTGTGTGTCCTGCACATTGCTCAGGCTAGCACTGTAAGAATAGAGCTTGGAACTTGTGGTGGGACCGCCTGGATTAAATTTAAAATTAAATTTAAATTAAAAATTAAATTTAAAAATTTCATTTTTAAAAGTAGAGTTTGAGATATATCAGGGATTTGAATGTGTGCTCTATCATCTATTACATAATTAATGCAGCCTTAAAAGACCATTTGCCATCACAAAGGTGTGCTGTGAAATTTGCAAAATTTTCCTACACATTAAATTCCAAATTAATTTAAATAATTTAAAATTAAATTACAAAGTAATTCTGTACAAATTAAATGGATAGAATATTTTAGAGCTTTACCTGTAAGTTGCATTTTCATCTTTTTGCTTTACACAATCTTGCTTCCTGAGGACAAAATTACAAATGTAAAATGGCAGTTGGATTTATCTAGGAAATGCAGATATAAATCTTCAGAGCTCAGAGGCACAGATATTTGAAATATATAACTTACTTTAAATGACCAATAAATTAATAGTGTTATTAGGGTGAAAAGGAGTCTTCTGTGGGATTCATATTACATTCCTTTTTGGCATAAATGCCTGGATTACAAACAAGTAAGCAGAATCAAATTCACAATATCTCATTTGGAGATAAATGTTGTTTTTATTTTGCATTTTTCACTTAGTGTGAATACAATAAGTTAATGTGATGGCTGGAGACTTAAATGCACAGCAGCTCTGCCAACCTGATTGCTCCTATCATGATGAGGTCACTGGTAGTGACAGTTTTCCTTTTTCACCAGACCAAGGCTGTCAGTGTTTCTGTATTTGTATTAATGAGAAGGGTAGAGTGTAATTTTGTGGCTTAATGGAGGGCAAAGCAATGTCTGAATTAAAATAATTTCATTTTTTTCTTTGATTATGTATTTTCTCTCATGAGTTTGAAAGTAAAGGAAGCACTTTTTGGAAATGCTGAGAATTCTCTGTGTCCTCAGTAGTAGCCAAGTGACCCCTCAAACTAGTTTCCCTTGAGCTAACTAACCAAAAGTGTGAGGACTTTTCATTTCTTTTAAACACAGAAACCTCCCTTCAACAAACCAAACAAACCCAAACCAGCTTTCCGAAGCCTCTGGAAAATATGACTTATTCAAGAAAGTATAATTTTGAATGTGCAGGTTTTCTGCTTATGATTCATAAAATTCTTAAGCCAGACCAGTAATAGTCTTTATAATGGTTTAACACAGCTGATTGAAATAAAGTCATTTGAAATTTGGCTTCAATTTTCAATGATATTTCAAATATGGGAATATCTATCTGGGGGAGGAACAGAATGAATTTGCACATGGCATGAACTTCCATTATGGCTTTATGTTCAACAAACAGGCCCTGTCCTTCTACCTTCTCTGACCTTAAGCATTAAAGTAAAACCCTAGCTTTGGAAATGCAGCTCAAATTTAACTGTTTGTGCTATTTTGCTTAATTTTTTTTTTTCAGGAACTGAAAATATTCAGTTGCAATTTGCTTTATAGCATGCTTTGTAATTGAGGGACTGGAAAAAACCCCATCACATGAATTTCTACCATCAACAAAAAATATGCAAAATAGCATATTTTATTTTCAAAGATTCTTTGTCAGTATTCATGTTTTGCTTTACATATAATTTTATTAAACTTACACTTTGGAATAAAATTTACCTAGCAGCCTTTCAGTTCAATTACAGCAATTGTTTTTCAGCAGGATAATTTTTCTGTAGGATTAGACAAGAAAAGTAATCACTTCAGAATATCCACATGCATGTGCAGTATTCTCATGGCTGATTTCTTGAGGAGGTCTGGAATGGCTGCATCTTTATTGAATGAGAAACTTAATCTTTCAAGACAAGGAATTCAGCTGAACCATTAAATTACAAAATGACCCTCTGAAAATCAGAGCAAGGTCATTTAGACCAAATAATGTGCAAATATTATGCTCTAGTGTGTTCTTTGCAAGGCTGTATTATTTATAGGTTGGATTAACATCAGCACCTCCAAAATTCACATGTTTTCTTGGGAATGTTACAGTAAGGCAAGGAAGTCATGGGCAAGAAAGAACAGAGAAATGTGACCTGAGCAGCTAAAAAAGGATGGGCAGTGTCATCCTTCTGGAACAATTATTGAAAGCAACCAATCAATAAGAACAGAGAGTGTGCTTTGGAGAATCTTTGCAGAGAAAGGTTCAAGGTTTGTAGAGGGGCAAATCAGTTAATTTTTTGGTAAAAGCTTTCCATGTGTTCTTCCATTTCCTTTCACCTAATTTCCAAATTAAATACAAAATTTGTCTCCTGTGCCTCTGTGATGCTTGCAAACACAAGTGCATCCTTCTTCCAGAAGATAGGAAGAGGATCACACACTGAAATATTCCCTGAGCTTCATGAGTATATGTCCCTTGTCCATCTCCACTGCACCTCCTTCCATTTCAGAGGTTCATTGGTCACTCACAGTAAGCTGGTCCAGTGAGTGACAGAGAACTTAGGGGACAAATACCCTGTTACTCTCTGCAGAGCTTGATGGGATTGTTGCAGAGATCCTGAGGCCAAATGGCTGAAGAGAGAAAGACAGATGGGAATTGCCATGATGACAAGGAGCTGGTTCAAGGTTTTAAGGAGAGGACTATAGCAGAGTTGTCTCTCCGGATGCTGGCATCAAGCCAGGGGAATAGCCAGTCAAATCCAAATTCCAAGAGGAATGGACCAAAATGGACATAAAAAAACCCCCTGTATTTTTTAAAAATTTAGAATATACCTCTAGAACTGTTACCACAAAGATGCTCACGTTATTGTTTCTCACACCAATTTTCACCAAATCTTCTTTCACAGGTTCAGGTGATTTATGACTAAGAGCCCAGGTGCTCTGGAACACATTTAATGCTCCATTTGATATAGCACAAATAATATATCCAGCATTCAGCTGGATTAATTATGTTTGCTAGTTTCTGCCAAAAGCCCCTCTGGGGTAAAAGAATAGCTTGGTTTTCTTCAAATGTTTCAAGGATGAAAGCCATTTATCTAACTGGTTTGCAAGCTGCCCGTATTTTGACAGATGATGAGACTCTGGCACTGGCTCTCAGTGAGCTTCCAGCTGGAATGGGGCTTTAGTCAGTGTTGCAAAGTTTGTCTAAAGGCTTCCATTATAATTCTTTATCAGCCATTTCTTAAGCCTCTACAACACAGAGATTTTTTTCTTTTATGTTTTCCTTTTTGTTTAGCTTTTCTTATATTTGGGAGCTCTTTCTCACAAAAGAAGAAGTTATCTTCTTGGTATTGTGGGTCTTGCAGAAAACACTTTCGTTTGGGATACCAAGAAATGAAAGCATTTCATTGCCTAAAATTCTGTGCTCTTGTAGATTTTGTTCTGGTACTTTCAACTAAGGCCCTGAGTCCTGGTGAAATGGTGCACTTACAGAACTGTGTGCCCCTAAATGGCAAGGCCAAAGCAAAGTCAATAGAAATGGGCACCTCCAACAGAAGACTTCTCTGATACAATAAATCCCCCAGATCCAGAACAGAATGCAAAAAAATAAGAATTGTTTTGCTGTGTCAGACCAAATATTTACTAAATCCTGTCATTCATTAGCCTGCCTCCAAAAGAGAGAAACAACAAATAGACAGCGACAAACTGAAGAGAAAAGCAAGCACAAAGGGCTGCTATCCTGCTTTTTCCTTCATCCAAGGGTTTGTAGGTCACTCATATCTTCAGTCAGGTAGGATGTTTTTTTATTTAAGGAAAAAAAATCAGCAGAGTTGTTTTAAAAATTGTGTGAAACTTCCACATATATGAAAAGCATTCTAGAATTGATCTTTGCTGAGGAAAAAAAACTGAAAATGGGTGAAAATAACTTTAAAACATGTGTTGTTCAAGCCATGATGCTGGCATGCACTTCTTGTAACTGGTTTTTAACATGGACTACCTTTTGAAGCCAAAAGACAATTTCAGCAAGAACTGAAGCTCATGAGATTTTCAAAAAACAAATAACAAATAAACTGGAACCTGACTGTCACTTGAGGTCATCAGAGGCTGACAGACGGGGAAGCTGGGAGTCTGGGGATCTCAACCCCAGAAACACTGCTCCAAGGCACTATGCACTTCTAGGACCAACAGCTCTAGGGTAGATCCATGCTGTGAAGGAATTCCTCAGAATTAGAATGAGGCATCTTGGAGTCTGACTCCAGAGACATCCAGGTCAAAAGTCACATAAGGAATTGTAGCTCCCACTGGTTTCAAGATAAAATAAAAGCCTTCTTTCCTATATGTGCACTTCCCTTCAAGCACAAGCTGCTTGAAGTGTAAGCTTTTCACCATGACTTTTTTTTCCATCTTGTGTTGTATCCTGCGCCTGTCAGGTGCAACAGAAATAAGCAAGTATTTGCAAATTTAAACATTTAAACATTAAAATCAAGGTTTTCAGGACCTGAAAACGCACCTGTTCATGACAAAGGAGAGAAGGGTGGGAGGAAATGTGCACAAAGACTGAGAGGAGGAGAGAAGAAAGATTAAAATACTCCTCATCCTTGTCCATTATTCCACATGAGAGAACAACTTGCTGTGCAATAATTACAGCGTAATATAACAAAATGATCAGCCATAGCATTAGGGATTAAAAGGTTACTTTATTTTAACAACTGTACCGCTGCTGTGGGGATGGGGCACATTGTCATTCATTGCTAACACAGTAGATAATATATTATTTCAAGTGGATTCTGTCCAGTTCTGCGTAGCGGGCACTGTTCCGTGTGAGACAAGTTGGGTTGCCATTGCAACTTAAGTAACTTCTAGAGTCAAAAATAATGGTAAACTTCTGGTCACCATTTTTATTAATCTTTAATTTCATCTTGTCTGTCAGATATTGGCCTCCTGGCCCCGGAGATCTTTGAAAAACACCTTATGTGCTGATTGGAGCAGAACAACTGACTCAACCATTGTAAGTGTTTGCCCTTGACCTCACATCCACAGCAGAGTCTTTGCAAAGCAAAGGCACTGCTGCCTAGCAACTACCGGGTTCTGGTTTAGGTGTTTAAAGACTTGAAGAATCTATTTCAAATTAGCTCATAAAACTGCAAGAACCAAGAACTTTATTGAAATCCTATTTCTGCACTAGTTTTTTTGCATCTTGATTCAGACTTTTCTTTCACAAGCCAAATCATATATGAAGCGAAATTTTCAAATGTGCTCACATTTAAGGATGTCAGACTCTCACAGTTACTGAGGAATTCCAACATTTATAGATTTATTCAGACCTCTGTCTTTGTGGGACTGACTGAATGGAGACCTTACAAATGCCTTCTGGACGTCAGACCTGGAAAGGTAAAGCCACTCCCCAAATCCATCATGGATGCCTTGGATGGGAAATGGCAAATGAAGAGAGAGATGAAGCTTCATCATTTAATCTGAAATAATGACAAGGTTCGCTTAGGGCTGCAGGGGTCAAGTTAGTCCCATCATGGCCTCTTGCTGGGCTGAGGAGAATCCAGAGGCCTGGGGGCCTTCCTCTTTTGGGCACACTGGGTCACCCCAGGCAAGCAGCCCCTGCCCTGGCTGGGAGCAGAGGGGCTGCAGCTGCTGCCCTGGGCAGAGGGACCTGCCACTGGTGGCTGCTCCAGCTGCTCTGGCTCCTTCTGGGGCTGGTCCCACTCTGCACAGCTGGGCACAGGTGTGGGGTGGCTGGGAATCCCATGGTGAGTGGCCTCTGAGGTACCAGCTTCTTCTTCCACACTGGAGCCACTGGTGGATATGCTCTCCTGGGAGCTGCTGGAGCTGAAACTGCTGGACTTAGATCTGCTGGAGCTGCTGCTCTCTGCTTGGCTGTTGTCCTCTTCCCCAGCAGTGTGGGAATGCAGAAGCCTCTGGGCCTCTTCACTGCACTGGGCTGCAACAACCTCAATGAGGCCATGGACCAGCGGTACTGTGCACCCCTCAAGGAAGACCAGCAGCCTCTGGGCCAAGGCCTCTGCATCCAGACCACAGATGCAGAGGTAGCACAGGATGCAGCTCTCTGTGGCCTCAATCAGCCACCACCGGCCCCGGTATATTTGCTCCAGCCGCTCACACAGCCAAGGCCGCATGGGCTCCAGGAGAAACTGGTTGTGTTGGAATAGTCTGGCCCACACCTCAGGCAGAAGGCCACCCACAGGCTCTGGCCCTGCAGCCCCCTGCTCAGCTGGGGACAGTGTTCCCTGTGGGGAAGACGGAGGGGACACCTCAGGGCCCTGGGGGCTGTTTTCATCCAGGTGATTGGGAGTCCTCCCTGCCGGGCTATGGGCTTCTGGTGACTCTGCAGGGGCGGTGATGAGCAACTGTACATAGTCCCATTCATTCTGCTCAGAAAACCTGACGGTCTCTATCGGTGTCCTGCAGAGTGGGCATGAGGGATTTCTGTGTGTCCACCGCAGGATGCAGCCCAGGCAGAAGCGGTGGCGACAGGGCAGAGCAGAAGCCACATCCTTCCAACAGTCCTGGCAGATGGGGCAGCTGCCATCTCTCTCAGTGGCCATTTTTGTCTCAAGCCAGACTGGCCTAGTGTCTGCTGACATCCAGCTATAAGCAGTGACATGTCACAATAAATCCCCCTGAGATGTCACAATCTGATACTTGGTGATGCCACCATCCATGTCTCAGTGAAATCACAATGAAATGTTCACCTCTGCAGACACACATCACCAGAAGAAAGTGAAAACATCAATTCCTTTTTTCAGTTTCTACCTTTGCATGTTGCTCTACCTCAGCCATTAGCATCACATGTCCTTGGCACCGTGTCTCATCCCCACTCCTGACCAAGGTTTCCTGGGAGGTGGTGGGGTCACTCTGCAAGGGTAGATCTGTCTTTTAGCGTTGTGCTCCCAAATCCATTCATCTGCATTATGCAGGGAGCTGTAAATCAGTGCAGCCAGGCTCCCAGCAGGATCCCCTCTGCCTCCCTGGTTTGCTGGGCTTTCCCACAGCTCACGGAAGTGACCAAGTGAGCGACAATTGGAAGCCTGGCTTGAGGGGAAGGGAGTGTTTTAAGCAACTGGAGAGTTTTTCTACCTCTCAATTACCATCTTTGACAAATCTTCTCAGGAGAAAGGTCTGGGCACATCACAGCAGTCTGTACAACCCCACCCTGCTCAGCCCTAAAAGCCTAATTTCTACCAGTGCTGGCCAAGTGGGTCCTTCCTGAGGTCAGTATGAGCTGAAAATTCTAAATCAGAGCTCCTGCTGCTTTGGAGAATGAGCCCCTTATCTCAGGTTCTGCAGCAGTGGTGTGGTCAGTCTGAACATTGCGTCTACTCCTTCTCTGCACCGACCTCACTCAGTGCCAAAGGCAGCACTGAAAGTGTCATCTGGCCGACCCTGGATAATTCTCATTCCTAAAGGCAGGAAATTTTAAGGATCCCTAGAGGGTTCTGGCTCTTTAGGGGAGAAAAAAAATTTAAAATACCCAAGCATTTGTCTCCTTGTGAGGGAATTGTCTGAGCATCCTTGGAGATGAGAATCTTAACTGCCAGACCCTGGGTTGTCTTGTCCAGCCACTTGTTGTTTACAAGCAGGATGGGATTCATTTGTCTGGGGAAATTTCCACTTCCAGTAAGATATTATTTACTGAGCCCTGTAATTCTTGCTTCTTCTACTTGTGTATGTCAGATTTACATCTACATCAGGTGAGGCTACTCCTTTTCAGCTTTCCTTCCCTATGTTATTCTTCACAAATTTGAAAATTCGGTTTGTAGAGAATTTTTGACCATTGAATCAGGTTGGAATAGAATCAGATCATTAAAGACCTCTAAGACCATCAAGTCCAAGCACTAACCCAACAGTGCCAAGCCCATCACCAAAACACATTCCCAAGTGTGACACACATCTTTAAATCCTCCCAGGATTTAGATGATGACTCTATCAGTGCCCTGGGCAGCCTGCGACAGGGTGTGAATAAATTTTCCTGCTTTTTGCTCTGGTGTTGGGAGGACATAATAGCACTGAATGTCAAGGACGTTTCTCAATGGCACAGGAATTAAAATACCACTTGCATTTAAGGATAATCACAATCCTTCAAAATCACTGAAAAAGGACATTTTTAGAGAAAGCATGTGACATGTGTCAGTCAAAACACTGCAGTGGAGTTCCTGTTACAGACTTGTTTACAAGACACTGCAACAGAGCCCATGACAAAATGTCTGAAGCATTATGCTAAAATGAAGTTTTTCTATGCCAGAATTTATTTCTGGAAAACACCTTCCTGCAGATTATGGTACTCACATGTAAGAAAAATTGAAACCCGAAATCTTCCCTTAGTTACACTGCAAAACCTCAAGAGCTGAAGGTTGAGCCCATGGGCAGCCAAGAGCCCTACACTCATTCCATCAGCAGGAGAGGGAAGCAGTTGTGAGTGTCCTGGGAGTTCTGAACATTTTCGGGCAAAATTTTAACAAAAAATTTCACTACGAGTAGTGGTACTTCAGGAATACTTGGGGATAAACCTGCCTCATTCTTTTGGGGATCTTTGGATTATATAATTAATTGTGCTTGTTTGGGGATGAGAAGAATTTTCCTAAAGTGCATGTGAGTACAGAAGGATGGGAAGAATTTTCTCTCTCAATCCCATTATATGTGCTCATGCTCACTGATCTAAAAAAAAATGAAACTTTTATTCTTTATTGCCATGTGTCACTTAGGTTTCAATATTTTGTGGTGTTGATTGTAAGCATGCAACTGCTTTTGTGGGAGCTTGGGGGAAATTAGATGCTTTTTAGAATGCCTGGGACTGTTACCAGCCTTGGAGCAGCATGACACTGAATATTTCACTGTAAGTGATTACTGGTAGTGTCTGCAACTCATACTGTACCTGCTGACAGCAGGCAAGCCTAAGAAAATGAAGTGGGAACAGATGCAGAAATCTCCTCCTGTGGTGGTGAGAGTCACCCCCTTGGCCTGGTTACAGGGGATAAGTAGATTTTACTCTCTCAGAAAGGCTCCACCTAGCATGAGATCCCTCTTCTCATTAAAGGATTAATGTTCATCTGAAAGCAAAACCCACATCTGCTCTGCTGGTTAAAGGAAAAGGTAGCTATGAAATGAAAACACATGCTGGTTAAAACCCTTTCCAGCTCCCCTTATTATATGTCCTACACATCCTATGCAATGACTTCTACAGTACAGAGAGTGTCAACTCCTGGTGGCACATCTGCTCTTTTTCCCACTAGAGATGACAGGAGTTGGCAAAAATACCCTTCTTTTCCTTCGTTTTTCTTTTTTCTTCTTTTATTAAATCTGAGCAGAGTAAAACATGCAGAAAGAAATTAATTCAAAATTCAGAATAGTCAATAGACTATTATAGAGTCAAATTCTTCATTGAGTTGGGTTCTTTTCCACATGAGGAAAAGACATTTTTAGACATAAGAGTTTTGGTTCCTACAAAATAAAGCATTGTCTAGCCCAGAGTCACACTCTGCCAGCAGAGAGCATCAACAAAATGCTTCTGGAAAAGTGAAAAAAGCTTTCATAAGTAATAGAAAACTGTGCTTGACTTAGTGTTGCGTTTTGCTCTGGGTCACACCAGATCTTCCTATGGGGTGCCCTGACCCTTCCTCCGACTGAGAATATCTGGTGGAATACATTTTCAGCTGGTGATGATACATTGACCAAGCCCTCTGAACAGTTCTGAGTGGTGGCATCTGACTTTTTGTGCTGGATTTCCATAGGACAGCTGGTTTGCAGTCTTTTCTGATCACAGCAGCAGACAGTTGGTCCAGCAGTCCTCTGGAGGAGCTCTGACTCTCTGCAGCCATCTGCAATCTTGGAAAAGTAAATGATCATGGCAGCAAGCTGCTAATGCTTGGTAGCCTGGAAAAATACATGGATGTGCAAAAAAATTGTGTGGTAGTACCCAGCTGTGACCAGAATTTTGATAGACAAGATGGTGGTTGGTTTGGGATTATGATGACTTTCTTCCCTGTGAACAAATCACTTCTGCTGCTGTTAAGTAAAACTGCTAAAGACATATGAGCCAGGGACATAAAGCAAGATTAAAGAAACACAGATTGTATGATAAAAGACTCTAAAGAACTGCAGTAGCTGATTACAGCAAAAATATGCTTTTGGAGTCTAAATGAGTATAATTTCTGCATGATCAAATTCTGTAACTGGTCACATAAACTGCTCAAATTGCTCTTCTTCCTTCTGGAAGTTGGATCTTTTAAAGCCACTTACAGTGCAACTTTCTCCATGTTCTGTATAATACCACAACGGTCTAATTTGGAGTTTAAATCAATGCAAGTTAAAATTTTTATATTTGTTTTCATTTCTTAAAAAAAACCCCAAAACCTCTTTCTGGCTAATTATTTAGGAACAACAAACTCAAATTCATATTCTTCAAATTCACATCCCTCTGGGTGCACTGATCTCAGACCCTGGACGGGGGGCTGGGAGGTTCTGGCAGAGGTCCAAAGACACCTGGGAATTTGATCTTAGCCCATGGGAAAAATTACCAACTTTGTATGAAGAAGCACAAGCCACAAGGGTTTGAATAGTGTAAGAGTGAATTGAGCACGGGGTGAAAAATAGAATTGTGGGGGTTTTACTATGGGGGTCTAGGAGACAAGATGGAGGATTGGGTGTTGTCCTGTCCTTCTTCCTTCTTCTCCCTAGTCTCCATCTTTGTGGTGATGTTGGCACTTTTGGATTGGTTTGGGATAGAGGTGCACAGTCTAACACTGGTGATGGGTATTGGAAAATAATGATAAACAATGCACACATAATCTATAGTATAAGACACGGACACCAGCCCGGGGGCAGGCAGTGCGCCTTGACTCGACCTGCTAGACAGAGCTCTGTGGGTCAGAGAAAGAATGTTTTATATAAGGTAAAAATAAACAACCTTGAAAACTACAGCAGAAGAATTCTGTCTCTTCCTTCAACCACTGTGCTGGGAGAAAGGACTCTCGGGGGCATCCTGACCCCAGGAAACCCAAGATTCGGGATGTATTTTTTACATACTGAAGAAAAATGCTCCTACAATGTCTGTTTAAGTCTTAGCATAATTTGCTAAGCTATCTTTTTGTCTTTGTTTGCAAGGCATACATACCATTTTCTTTTGGTTATAGGTGCTCTTGGGAATATATTATCTTGAACTAATAACATATTGCCTTGAACTGTAGCATGACCTGTGATTGTTTTAATTTCTCTAGTTCAATGATTTCTTACAGGACTGATTCTCATTGTCAGTGTATTTGACAACTACCTGATCAAGACATCAGTAAATATATCTTTCCCTAACACTGAATCTTACAATGTGATATTTCTCCAAGCTGAGGGAAAAGTTTAATGCATTTGGCTGACATTTATTCACACAAATGCACTGACCTGCCTTATAAAGAAGGATGTTTGAGCCATCTCATAGGCTCAATGGCAATGCCAGTCAGAGTGGGATGCTTAGGAAAATTTGTCTGTCACTTGACCTGTGGCTCCTTATGCTCTGAGGGGCCATTCTAGCATCTGTTCTGCAATGTAACCATAACTCAGGTCTATTGGCAACTGAACAAGAATATCAAAATAGCACAGAAGCCAGAGGAATTAAATGTATGTTTTATTTCATGCAATGTACAGTGATTCCATCGAGTTAATTTAGCCTCTCAGTGCATGAATCTGTAGAAGTTTGGTGGTTTTTTTTCAGGATTTAAGGACTACTTGGGTGTCAGCTGTTGAGGTGTGAGAGGCAGGATCCCTCCTCTTTGGCATTCTGACCTGTGGAAGGGGTTCTCCACCACATTCCCAAGTCAAACACTGGTACTCCTGGATAACAAGGCTGCACAAAAGGCTGCTTGCCAAACTGCTCAGGACATGAAGGTAAGTATCCTGTTGCTGGACGATGGACTCTCTGTGAGGGAGGTTTCTCCAAATGCACAGTCATAAGCTGCCGGCTTTCTATTTGGCAGGGACTCACCCATGGCGTGCTGGAGTCTGAGCATTTGCTGAGGATGGAGAAGAATAATGCTTGGATCCAAGGTTACAGAGTTAGTTTCTCTAAATTCAGTGCCTGATCTCTCTGCTGGGATTCAGCAAATAAAACACTCCCTGAAATATTCTCTCTAAGCAGAATATTCAGAGACAACAAAAACCAAAGCATATTCATTGGGCTGAAGGCTCATAATTCTTGCCAGTATAAGGGAGAATCAGTGGGGTTCAGTGACCGAAAGAGCAGTGCTGAGATACCCTAATTGCAGGAGCTCTCATTCCTGCACTGCCAGGAACAGAAACAGGTCACAGAGGGGCCAGTTTTGTCCTATCACCTTCATGTACAGCACACATGAGTAAGAGTATCAAGCAACAGTCCATAAAAGCAGAAAAAATTAAAACAAGCAAAATAGAATATCACTGGCAAGTACTATTAACTGCAAACAACAAACAAATAAACAAAACCTGATGTAATTTAAGTAGCTTGAGGTTGATTTTGTATGACTTCCCTTCAGTAGGTGGTTCTTTGGTGGGAATGTATTGATTTTCCCAGAGGAAAGACTATGACATGTCCTTGGTGATTTTCTCCCTGTGTCCCAGCACAGCCATGATTAAGATGTGATCTTGGGACATTGAGGGTATGAGGATTTTGTACTCTACCACGACTAACACATTTGACCTTCAACAAATCTTTAGTTGTCTTGGGCACCACTCATCCAGGGATAAACTACCTGTATCTCATTAACACTCTTAGCATAAGTGTATTAATTACATGAAATGTTCAGATACGTGAGAAAAATATTTGGCACATGTAAACATCACTCTTTTGTAGGACTCAGTTCCTCCTTCCATAGCTTGGCTTGATGCCAGTGATGATCATAACAGAAACACATCAAAACAGAAACATGTTTTTATGACATATTCACTGTGAGCATATCAGATAATAATGCACAAATTAAAACAGGACCTCTGGACTTCAGCTTTTCTGGACCATGCTGCAGTCTCTCATTTATGTCTTCATTAAAGAAGAGTGTAGCAGGTAAGTGGGCCAGAAATGCTACAAGAACATGTCATGGGCAATTAAATAGTTCATCTTCTTCCTTGAATCCTGGAAGAAAACACATGAACTTAAAGTAGAAGTGATTCTTCAAGGTTTCTAATTTGATCCATGCCTTGCAGTGAAATTTTTGTGATGAAAAACACAGGATGATGTGATGTAAAGTGAAGTAGCACTGGAAGTGGATGCTTAAACAGGTCTGTCCAGACAGGAATAATTTCAGTCTAAACATTTACACTGTGCTTTGTGCTGTGTCTCTTTACTCAGACTCCAGCTTTCCTTCAGTCACAAATTACAAAAATTACCAGTGAAGGGTATTTTGTGGAATTATGTGACACTTTAGTCACTCATGTCTTGCTTTAAAATTAACCAAGAATCAGTATGATTCTGGCAAATTTTGGGTGTCATGTGCATTTTGCTGTGCCTTGAGCTGATTTTGAACCATTGTATCCCAGAACCACAACTTTTCTGTTTATAGAAAATATTAAGCAAATGTAACAAAGCTGAAATCATTATTGGCAATTCGTTGCAGCACATCACTCCTGCCTTTTTTCCAAGGCCCCTTTGCTAAGGTGAAACCACAAATGGTAAGATATAAACAATTATTTCTTCTTGCCTCTTCCATTAAAAGAGATGTAAAACTCATAAAACAAATGCTGGCAAAATACTTGCTCACGAAAAAATACAGTGCTGCTGCAGGAATGTGTTCGTTAATCAATCTTTCTTGTCCCCAAACCAGTGCTTTGAGAGAAAAAGAGGAAACTATTGAAATGCTTTTGGTTTTAGAAGAAGCACATTGAAAGAAAAACGTTCATTATTTATTATAAGGCCTGTGAGAATGTGACTCATAGACAAGAATCAAAATCAGTGGCCTGACTTGCTTGAAAAGTTTATTTTTTCAGGCTCTCATTTCAAGAAGCATGGTATAATTTTGGCATGAGGCTTACATTATGGAAGTCTTAGGTGAGAAGTCAAGGCAAAGGAGAAATTTTTTCTGCCCATTCTTCCTCCTGACCCCCCCACTAATAGTGCAGAAGCTTCACTGCTTTGTGGGAGTTCGTCAAATACTGCAATGTGGCTCTAGTTGCATATTCCTCCCTTTGTGTATAGTACAACTCTGTCACACACTTCTCATTCTTCCATGGATAACAGGATTTAGGGGAAATATTTTCTTTTAGGGTCACTTAAGTCACAATTAAGAAACCTCTTTCCTCTCTGGGTCTTTAAAACACTAACCAGCTTGTCAATCATGTTTTTGTGCCTCATTGTCTAGACTTAGCTCTTAAAAATCTGAGAGTTTTGTTCAGTACACTGTCGGATCGGCGGGAGAAATGCGGCATGCATTATGAGTGATCAGCAAAGTCTCAAACTTTATTGATAGGAACACACATTTATATTGGTGTTAATGAGGCTAATGCATATTGCAAAAGGCGAGCTCATTATTGGTTAGTTACTTATCAGCTAACTATGCCTACTTCTACATTCTTGTGCTTAGTCTGTTTAACTTTTCTTCATTTTTCTAATTAAAGATCCTCTCCCCCATCCTGCTGTTGCACCAAGGGCACAGTGACCTTGCCTTATACAGACCCTGACAGCTGATTCCTGCACTTATCTCCTTCTTGCTTAACTAACGGTATTATGTCAACATGACCTTTCTCAGCTAGCCAGCTGTCCACATAATCCTCCACAGTACACCTTTGCTTTATGCCTTGTTTTCCCATGCTGAATTCCTGATGAATTATGGAGCTCAGGGACAGAGAAGTAGGGGATAATTCGGTGTAGCTTGGCAAGCCATGTTTCAGCTTCACTATTTCAGTGACTGGGAATCTCAGAGCTACACTTAGTTTTACCTGGTGAATCTTTCTAGCAGTGATATTTTTCTGCGATGCACAAGTGCTGCTTGAAGAGTAAAGCCCTTTCCTATCCACCCATACATCAGGACCCAGAGAAAAAATACGCTGTCTTCACATAAGGAAATTGGTCAGGGTTTGCAACTCCTGATACCCCCAATATGTTTGACTGTTTTGGTATTTTAGATACTTAAGTGCAATGACAAGTTATGATTATGAGGAATTCAAATTATTCAAGTTATGAGGAATTCAAATTATTCAAGATCTCCCCAGAGTGACAATTAACCAGAGTGACATTTACAGTGGACTGTGAAAATTTGGGTAATGGAAATTAGATGATAAAAACCTGAAGAATTAGCACAGTGGTGGTGCTGTCAAAGGTTTGATTGTCAAGTTTAATTTCTTCTGATTAGAAATTCCATATGTAGATCTTGGAGAAATTGAGAGCAGCAGGGTTGAGTGCTGTTCACAAAAAAGTCTATGCAAAAAGATAGCAATTTGTAAGGACTTGGAGAACGATCTCACTCGATGGTGGTGTGCAGTAGGTTCTGCAAGCAACTAACAAGCCTCATACAGATGGAGACCTGCTGCACACAAGATAATTGTTCATTCTTTTTTCCTCAATGACATCCTTCAATAACCTGAAACTTTGGATACCTGAATGTATGTCCCAGATCTGCTGGTGGAACATTAGGATATTCTGAATAAAAGACATGAAATGGCCTGCTGTTTAAAAAAAGGGCCTTCTTGTTCCTGATCAAAACATTAGTTGCTTTTATGAATGTTTTTATTTATTATTACAATAATACAAACATTGCTTTTGTATTGTATTTTTCTTTTCCTAAGACACCTCACCATATTCAATCACATCAAAATATAGGAATGATCCTTGCTGCTCTTTTTTCCCTTCCTATTTATTCAAATCTTCACCAAAAATGTGCTAACTGTAGAATTCCAGAGTAATAGTATGTTTTAGTCCTTGACAAGTGCCTGCTTTTTCAAGACACATAAGAGGAATTCACAGGATCTCCTCGGATTCTGCTGAAAAAAAAAGCCAAAATCCCAAAATGTCATAGGTAGCACATAACCATAGTTTCAATGACAGCTAAAATGTTTAAAATATTTCTAAGTTTAAGTGAAATTTGAAAGTTATTTTCTGCTAAAAAACGGCAAATAAGATATGAGACAAAACTTTTTAAATATTTTGAAAGCTAAACCTAGTCACTTCAAAAGAATGTTCAGTAAGAGTTTGACTGCATAAAAATTAAAATAAACTGTTCCCTCCACTGCCATAAAAATCATTCAGTCTGAAATTTTAAACCAAAAAATTATCAGAAGCTACTGCCTGCTTATAGTATAGTTTGTTGATCTATAATTGCAGAAGTGATTGGAAAAGGGGCTGTAGAAACTGATGCTGTTCTGATTAAATGCAAAGTTTACATATTTCAAGGCATTAAGCCTTAAATGAAACCTTTCAAACAGAGAAACAAACAGTAACGAACTCGGAGATTATCCCCCCCAGTCTATTGTGAGTTCCAGTTAGAAAATAAATTAAAAATGTTTAGAGTAAAACCCTTCAATATAGCAAATTTAGAAGCTTTTTGATACTTCATGCTTGTGTATAAGCATACATGCTCAAATTTCTTTTTTTTCCTTGTTTTTTGGAGTTTTTCAGATCTCAAGGGGAGCTTGAGTGCTTTTGAAATGTTGATGGCTCAGTTTTAATTCTGCTGTTGAGCACACCATGGAGCTGTCTCAGAGTGCAGCCAGTGGGGACCTAGCACCCAACAGGTTTGTCCCTGTCCCAAGGTGACCAAAGCCAGTCCCATAGGTTGGTGCAGGTTGATACAAATGAATCCCTAAATGTCAAAAATAGTGCAGCATTTCCCATGTCTCTGTAACCCTTATCATTGTAGGTCTTACAGAACTTTGCAGATTGAGGATTTATAACTTTCTGGCTCCTGGAGCTGTACACTTCCAAAATCTGTTTCTTAAGCAATTGCTCCTTCTGCATCTACAAGTGCCAGAGGGAAGTAAAGCTTTTGAACACCAGAAAAACACAGGATTGCATGTATTGCCTGGTATTTGACTGGAAATCCTAAATGGGGTAGGGGCAAGTTGAAATACTGAGTAGCTTGAGGCTGCTGGAGTAGGTTTTCCTCTAACACCTGTAACTACAGGAGATTGGTTTCATCAGTGCAGGCTTCATAGTTTCTGTGAGAGTTCTATACAACAGAATACAAATTAATACTACGTTCTACATTTCTTTTATATTGTACACTCTGAGAGTAAGGCAAAAAGAAGTGCATTTAAGCATCATTTTTGAAAGATCATGAGATTAAATTTATTTTTATTTGATGAAAATGAACCCACCTTGGGAATATGAATGCCAGGGAGATTGGCCATTGTAAAAAGCTGGTTTCAGCATTAATAGTTAAATTTCAAATTGTTAGGCACTACTCTGCAAAACTAAATGGCAGAATGTGCAATGTCCTGTTGGATGTGTGTTGCAGCATTATTGTTTCATTTTGAATAAAGAGCCTCTTAGAGGTATCAGTGAAAAGTGATGAAAGGGGCAGTTCCTTCAGCTGGCTCTTCCCTGCAGCCTCAGCTGATGATAGCTGTGCTGCAGATCCCTGTCTTGAACTGGGATTGCAGCCTTTTGAAGTCTTTATAAAGATACAGGGCCACCCAAACAAGCAGATTTTCCAGTACCTCCATTCAGCAGAGGAGTTTCAGAGCTGCCGCTTACCACCCTACCAGATTCTGAGCTGCTGAAAAGAGAGGGCAGTGCTGAAAAAATCTAATATTGCTGGCCAGTGACCAGAAGAACAAGCAAGGCATTATGGTTTTACCTTGGGCAGGGTTTCACAAATACCTATTTGTATATTTTGCTTCCAAATGCTAAGCACTCAAAAGTCTCTGGGAATGTTGCCTGTCAGGAGAGAAGCCAGGCAGAAAGCTAAAGAGGAGCTCATTTCTTCTGTTAGAAAGTGAATGTTTATTTTGGGATAGGTTGAACATCTGCCTGGATAGGTTTTTATTAGTGCATGGACCCACCATTGCTCTTAGTGAAGCACCTGCTTTTCCATGGATAAAAGAAAGGGAATAAAAGCTCCCCCTTGACTTTGTGCCACTCAGCCAGAAAGACCTGCCTGGCCTTTGTACCTTGGGAATTGGGCAGAAGTCTGAGGATAATGTGTTTTGCTGTAAGTCTCTAAGATATTTTGATTTATAAGACATGGCTTAGCTGAGCTCACTGTGTTTGCAGGCCTTGGGAGTTCTTGAAAGTTGTTAGAAGAGATCTGCAGTAACACTGAGTTAAAGATCTCATGCACAACATCTGCCAGGGAAAGACAAATATATGCAAGACACAGGGATAACTGGGAAGATGTGCAGAAGGGCATGATTGCCTTTTTTCATGTACACTCAGATTGCCATAAAAGAAGGCAAATCCTTACTATTCTTATGGCAGTTTCTGGAGTCCTGGAACAGGGTGAGAATTTGGAGTTAGCTTGCCGAGGTAGCCTTTGTGCACCTGCACACAGAATTGTTGGGGTAGAGGTGGGCAGATGAAGGGACTGAAAAAAAGTGGTGACAATGACTCACTCGAGATCAGCAGCACAACTCTCCCCACCCGTAAAATGAGATTTCTCCACTTTGCTGGAGGGTTCTAAAAGCTACTTCGTCACAGCAGCATTCCCATTACTTTACTAGATAAATGACCGCATGTTGAGGGAGTGGAAAAAGGCAAGTTCCTGTCAGTTAGAAGATCACTGCTGAGGGACACGGTTATCATCTCCAGTTAAGGCATCATCATGCAGGAAACATTTTTCAGCGGCCCATCTGCAGCAACAAGAACCTCAGCAGAAGGTTTTCATCTCTGCAATTGATGAGCAACTGTCATTGCCTGATACATTGTGAATTTTTTACCTTGAACATCTTGCTGCAATGTGAGATAAATGCTGGGGTGTGCACAGGTGGGACCCACATTGTGTCTGGTGTGTCCCCTGCAGCTGTTCAGCCCAGCCTGGCCTACTCCTCTTTACAAACAGAGTTCATGTCCCTTGATGTTTTAATCACCCCTTATCACCTTGATTAATGACAACTGTGTGTGTGTGCTCTGTGGCAAGGGAAAACAGCTGAGAGATTGGTTGCAAGTCTGTTTCTAACTTACCAGGAGTCAATCTTGTAGAGTATTAAGGAAGCAAAAGGAATGGTGAAAGTAAAAAGGGAAAATGGCAAAACAGGACCAGGAAGAGTTAATTTTTTGACAGCTCATTCTCTTGTCTCATGTGCAATGGACAGTTCCCACCTGGGGCTTTGGAAATAGAATTTAATTTGTGTTGTCAGAGTCATTGCAGACACCAGAAATGATTCTTTAACAAGTTTGACTTCATTTCCCCTCATTTTTAAATTCCACTTTCACTGGCAAGAACATATCAGAGGCCATGGTAATGCTCAAGGTGCCCCAAAAATTTCTCTTTACCATCCAGGTGTGAACCTGAGCCCACACCTTAAGCAGGGTCTGGAGCAAGTGGCTGGCACTGAGCCCTTTGGGCCAATCCCGCAGGGAAAGTGATACTGCTGACTTAGGTCTGGGGGAAAGAAATGTCTTAAAAGTCACTTGGATTTTTTCATGTCTTGGTTTGGGAAGACAGGTGTCTGCTAAGGAAGGCCAGAGCCTCCCCTGAAATAGAGAATGTAAACCCCCTCCCTCCGAATTGCTATAAAATTTAAATCAAGGGGCTCTCAGGCAGAAAATATGGCAGCAGGGATAACAGTCCTTTACTAGGGAAGCAAAAAATATAAAAACATAAAATATAAAAACATAAAATAAACAAATGCAGTAAATTAAAACAACACAGACAGAGTCAGAACACAACCTGACACCCTGTTGGTCAGGGTGTAGTCTCAGTCCAATTGGAATTGTGGTTGCAGTCTTGCTGGACTCAGTCCTCAGGTGTGGTTCTGTTGGAGCAGGAAAATCCTGTCGAAGGAAAGGTGAAGATTTTCCTCTGCTGATCCAGTTGAAAAGGGGTAGCTCTCTTTCTGAGCAAAACCCAGCAAGAGCTGTCCTGTCTCTCCAGACTCCCAGCTATATCTGTGTAGGAATGCTTGGCTCCTCCCTCTGGGCAGAGCATCTCCCAATGGGATGTTAAAGTTCTTGCCAGTCATGCATTGACATTCAATAGCCTGTTATCAGCAGATGTCTCCCTGGAGGGAGGAGTGGTTGTGGAAGAGATAAGGAAAACTGCCCACTTAACAGAAGACAACTGCCATACAGATGGTAAATAGAATAGTATTGGTTTCACAATCCACAACATTTCATTACTGCAAATTGTTTGGGTTTGGATGAGCTTCCCTCCAGCAAAATAAAATAATTTATTGCTCTGCAGGCTTTTAAAACATTTTTCTTTTTCCTTTCTTTCTTTTTTTTTTTTTTCTCTCCAGAAACTTAATGATTTCTTGGGTTTGGTAATTGTATGCTGGTGCATGATTAATAGACACATGTATAAATTGTTGAACATGAACTAAGCACTACAAACTGCAATACACCTTTCCTCTCTATGTCACTGCTATATCCAGTCCAGCAGGATGAAACAACAGCAGCAGGTGTTGGAAAGCACACCCTAATGCTTCCCTGCTGCAATTACTCATCTGTCTCCTCATCAGCCAGATATTAATGTGACATCTGTTCTACCTAAATCCCACCCCCATCCATATTCCCTGCATGTGAACAATGCATCCTGCTTACAGTGTCAGTTTCACAGTGAATGTGCCTTTTCTGTCATCATAATGGCATTATTTATTAGAAGGAAAAAGTTGAAAAGGTTAAGGAGACCCTTATGGGCTTCCAGCAGTATTTCAAATATATGAGGCCATTTTAACAGAATCATTGAAACATAGAATCCTAGAAAGGTTTGGGTGGGAGGGGACCTTAAAGATCATCTTGTTCCACCCCTTGCCCTGGGCTTCCTTCCACTCCTTCCACTACCCCAGGTTGCTCCAAATCCCATCCAACCTGGCCCTGAACACTTCCACAGACAGGGAAGCCATAGGTTCTCTGGGCAATCTGCTTATCCAAATGTATTTTTCTAAACACATTTGTCATCTCTCCCATGTATCTATCTAAATAATTGCCACAAATATTCAATGAGATCCCTGACTGCAGCTCTAGTGGTGAGCTTTGATGAGTCTCCAAATCAGCATCAAGCAGATGGAATTACAGTTATGTCTTACCAACACATTAGTTTGCAATATCTGATTATAGCAAAAAACATTATCTGTGGTCACTAGGAGACCAGCCATTCCACTTCAGCTGATTTTCCTCATTATATCTTATAACTAATGATAGGTGTTGGTAGAATACTTCATCACCAGCCTTTCCAGATGAGCTTCTGTCTGGACTGAAACAGTGTCACATAACTTCATGCACCATCTTCTTTGCATAAATATGCAAGAACTCTTGACCCAGGTCAGCAGCATGCCAGAGCAAAAAAGAGAGATGTTTTCCCAACCTTTATGTTTTATCTTCTTATTTTCCTGCTTTCTTATCCCACAGAAAATAAGTGTAGGGTAGCACATCAAATAAGTTTTCTCATAAAGTGTGATATTTTTCACATAAATATGTTTTGTCTGGGTTGTAGCACACTGAAAACCTTCTGTACAGGGAGTTACAGAATCCAGCACAGGAGAGGCCTTTTCACCACAGTTTTCTTTCAGTATTGCTTATTTTAGAATAACTAACAAAGCCTCTGCCTAGATCAATATCAAAACTGAAGCAATTTTTTTTTAAAAGAGCATTGTAAGGTTTTATTATTTTTCTTTCTCAAGTTTGCATGATATATATAAAATGCTAGGATGAGATGCTAAATATAGACATTGTTTCAATCTAATATTATAAGATTCTTATGCAATAATTAAAAAATACTGAAGTTGTGATTATTTTCCCCCATTTTAAAACTCTCATTTCAGGTGATGCATTCCTGCATAGTAGGCTTTTTAGTTTCAAGTTATCTACATTTTTAATAGAAACTGCTCCATGAAACTGAATTGAAGACCATATTAGATCTGTCTCTTCAGAAGAATGCACAGAAAATAAAAATGGGTAAACTATTTGAAAGATTCCTTATTCAAAAAACCATTGTGTTGAATCTGCAAATAAATGTATTTACAAATACTTATTTCCAAATCTGGTGAGTTTTCAGCTAGATCAAAGATAATAAGCAGTATGTCACTTACCACATTGTGAATTTTGGTCACTTATAACACAGGGTGTAGAAAAGAGCTGTCTCCTTGAGGCCATGGCTTTGTAATCAATTAAACTCTTATTCATTTTCTTCAGTGAGACAAAGGTTTCCACTGTGGTTACTTATCTATTTGCAGCACTTTTCCTCCAGGCAATAATCAGTAATCAGAAGTTCATTTAAGGTTTCATGGCAGTTTAATGACAAGCAAGAGGCTTTATTCATTTATTCTGATTTTAATATCGAGTAATGGAAGGATTTTTATTAAATCATCTCAGAGGTTAACCAGATGACAGATCTCCAAGTGGTAATCTCTCATTTCTGCTTCTAGCTTTAGTTTCAGCCTGTAACTTGTACTTAAAATAACCTTAAGCCAGAAGTGGGCTGACCCAAAGCCTCTTGAAACAGGTAGAAAGTTTATCTCAGCTGTTCTCTTACAGGGGAAAGAACAGCTCTGGGGACTAAAGACTTTCTTTTACTTTGCTGTTAAAACTACATTTCCACTTAATCAGGGAAAATTATTTAAGGCGAGTCTCATTGTGTTTGTGTGTAAATGACTTGTAGAATGGTGCTTCTATTCATGAAATGCTGTAATTAGGCAAAGTTCTGCACACCAGACATGTCTCCTATTGGTCTGGGAGGAAGTAATGGGAGAAAATAAATGATGGAGTGGGAAGAGCTGAGGTCCATAGCTCTCCAAATCTTTCAAGGTAGGCAGCTCTGCAATGGGTCAGTGTTTAAATATGAGTTAGTGTTAGCAATAGTGCCCTGGATGTGTTGTTTGCATTCTTCAATGACCTCCATTCACTGTGTTTAGATTTTCATTAAAAAACCCAAGCAAACTGGGAGGAGTTTCATCCCTCATGACTAAAACTACATAATTGCCTTCATGAGCATCAGTCACTGAGCCTTGTTGGATCACAGCCTTTCTTTTCCATGGGTTACTTCAGCTGCAGGCTCTGCAGCTTCATTCAAGGCATGTCTTTTTGTCAAGGGCTTGTCTTTTTGAGCCCACATTTTAATGCTGGCCCTTGTTTCCACAGTGAGGTGGTTTTAACTCAGATAGACATTTGAAGGGCAGAAGACAAATGCTTCCACAAATTGATTTCCTGTATTAATTAGACGGTTTGTGTTTCAGCACCACCAAGATGACTGTGGTAGAAGGAGATGCCAAGCAGAAATTAAAGGATAGGAAAGGGACAGATTTCATGACTCTCTTAAGGGATTTGTAGGTAGCCCCAACTTAAGTGAATTAGTTAAGCCCTCAATCACTGATTTGCAGAAAGCTGGAGGCTTCTGAAGAAATGTTGTATTCTTGTATTTTAAATGCTGATGATGTCTCCTTGTTCACTCTTGTTACATGATATAGAGCAGGAATACACTTGAGGTTCCTTCCTAGACCTCTTTATTTTGCAGAAGTATAGAAACAACTGTAATTTCAACCTGGGTGAGGACTAGCCAGAGATTCATTAGGAAAGTGCATCATTTAGGTGAAAAAAACCTGGCACTTACAGCGAACTTTGAACTGGCCTGCTGGGCCAGCAGGGTCACCCCAGCACTTTGGAATGGGAAGGTTAGAAACCATTCATCTGGAGGCCTCAGCTGAGTGAGCAGGAGTAAACAATTTAAGGAAGATGGGGAGCAATTTCAGAGAGACTGTGGACGCACAAAAAGTAGGGATTGTTTCATTGACAAAATAACAGCCTGGTGGAGGCAGGAAAGCATTCAAATGTTTAGAAGGCTTCTAAAAATGGGAATGAAGTTGATTGTCCTTTGTGCCTCATGGGTATGGTAGGAAGCAGTCAGTTTAGCATAGCAAGGGAAATTCCAAGTGGTGAGACTGGAACAAGGGGACTGTTATGGAGCAGACTGGGGACTGAGCACAATCTGTGAGTGTCAAGGGTTCAAAGGAAAAGATCAGGAAAACACCTGTGCTTTTACTTTCTTATGGCACTAAGCAGCCTCTCTGCTGTGTTTTCTGCTCACCTAGAGATGACATAGACATTACTGCATTGTGAAATGCAATCAATGGTTAAACAGGTGAATCTGCTGACTCTGGTCTTGTGCCTTTATGTTCTGCCCTTACTTTGTGCTTGCAGTCACTCAGAGACAGCCTGAGGAAGGAACTGAACCCAGGCTCAGAGCTGCTGGCTGCCACTCTCCTCTGCATCCTCACACCTATTTGGAGGGGTCTGTGGGTTCCCAGGAGAGGGGAACAAACGTACCATAATTCCTTTAAGGGAGACAAGTGGAAAGAGACGTCACAGGGCTCTTACTAACCAAGCCCATGGGCATTGGGAGATGCCAACACTGATGCCCTCCTCCTTGTGGAACAGGGAGACAGAAGGGATGGTGTTGGAAGGGTCAAGTACAGAACAGGGTGGTAACCTACAGTTTATGTTCTGTTCTGAGGCTCTCATTTCTCATTCTGATCAGCTCTGTGGTAATGAGAATAAGAGGAGGTAAAACACAATTGCTGCTATGAAATGGCAAAACTTTATGGAGTCAGAATGAATGGCAGAATTTTTATGTCTGCACTTCAATTTTATAGCTGAAACACTGCCATTCTTGGAAGACATGACAATTTGTCATTTTGTTGTCTATATCAGACTTTACTGCAGCATTTCCCCTATCTGTACAGTTAACCAGAACCAAACTTGAGGAAGAAGAAGGACAGTGCAAATGTTCCTAAATATTCTCAGGTCTGGAGAGGAATAGAAGATTAACAAATATCTACTATTATTATCTTTTGCCTCTTTCCCTCCACGCTGTTGCTGCAAGGAACCTCTTGCAGTTAAAAGAGTAATCTCAAGTCCTCCTTCTCTGGAAAGAAAAGAAACCAAAGCCTTGTTTCCAAGAGTCACATAAAGGTACCACTTTGTTAAGGTATTGGCTGTGCCAATGTGTGGAGCAGGACTGCTTTAGCTGGGGCACAGCAGTTCTGGTTTATTTTGAACAACCTTGTATGCAGTGCTGGTGTGTATTTTCTATTGAGGGTGGTTTCTAGGAAAGGACAAGAGGAAAATTTCAGTGTGTGTATCTCAGGAACAGAGGTATTCCTGCTCTTAAACAGTGCCAGGAGAAAATCTCTCTTGGAGTCAAAGGATTTGACGTGCTTAAGAAGATTTTTAAGCTTTTATAGAGAATGCCAAAGGAAAAAAATAATGACTTTGTCATAAATCCCCTTATGGGTTTATGTAGACAGAAATTTAAACTCAAGCTGCCATTTGGACAGTAGAAGGAGGTCATGTTAGGAAATCCTGAACAAAAAAAGTGGGTTCTGAGTAAGCTATGAGAAGCCATGCTTGGAGTGGGAGCACTTTCTTGAGTTGGTAGGAGCTGAGCAGGATTTAATGAGACACTTTGAGGATGCAAAGCAGAAATTCTGCATTTGGTGGAGGGAGTTGAGGAGGTGTCATGCAGCCTGAGCAGCTTTAGCAGTTGGCAGGTGGGACAGGACAGACCATAGCACTGCAGGGACAGACAGCCTGCTCCACTCAGCATGGACCACCTCACTCTGGGGGGACCTTACAGAGCTGCTGTTGTTGCTACAGGACTGGGACTGTTGTTGCTCCTATTTCACCCATAAAGGAATGTTTGCCCATATGCCACTGTAGCTCTTTCCTTAATTCATTTTATGAACAATTTGCAGACTAGGGGCATTTAGCACCAAACTTACACCTGCCTTGGCCCTGCTGTTGTGAAGGTGCATTGTATTTTATAAACTGCCTCTGTGAGATTAATGCTGCAAAAAGCAAGCATTAATGGCAAAATTAATGGCAAAAAGCAATTAAAGGCAAAAATGGCAATTAATGGCAAAAAGCAAGCTCCCAGGTCTCAGGAATATGGCATTCCAATGCACTCCTCAGATTTTTCTGCTTGTCTCCTTCCCAAAAGTAGATCCTACATTTGTACAGGGCAATGAAACTTTCAGCTGAAAACCTGCTCCTTAGAGACAGTTGTTTCAGAATGGCCTGGAAATCTGTCCCAAGAGGTCATTCAGGAGCAGCTAGCCTGCACAACCTCTGAATAATGGCTCCTAGAAAATAAAGCTCATAGAAAGCTGTGTCAAGTGAGCCCAAAATTTTATCATTTGTGGTCATGGCTGAAAGAATTGCTCAGCTCTAAACAAACCACACCTCAGCAGTCAACTAATTAACTGTGCCACCAGCAGCTTGGGGAGGATGACAGTAGAAGCTCACACAGGTAAGTACCACAGTATTTCAGAGGCGCTGGCCTCTCTGGGAAACAGAGTGCACTTATCATCTGACTCTGGAGAGAGCTCCGACTTCTCCAGGAGGGACTGAGACATGGGGTGTCCTCTCGGAAAAAACTAATTTACATTATGAGGCAAATATTTTTTCATTCTTTGGTTCTGGCATGAATGGCTGTGACTCGGGATCAGAACAGGAAAACTGTTTTTCCTTCCTGGAGTGCTCAGAAGCCCTTGAAGAGCCTTGCCTCTGTGGGTGACTGATCTCTGTCATGCTCCATTGTTGATATGGCCTTGTGAGAATGCTCCAACACCTCCTGAGGGTCTTGTTCCCTTGAGTGTCACCGCAGTTCAGTGAAATTTGCATTGGTCTCCAGGTGAACAGAATGTGACATCAAACATGCTGCAACAGCAGCATGAAGATGAGTGTGACAAACAGAGCAAGGAAAATAGGAAGTAAGATTTAAGGAGGAAGGAAGATAGAATAAAGGAAAAAAAGAACAATTCACAAAGCAAGACATTAATGAAGTAGTCTCAGAGCAAGAGCATGCAAGACAAAGTGAGTTTGTCTAAAAACCAGGTCTTGAAATTGGACTGAGTTTGGGATTTAGAGGAAGGAGATGGTCTAACTATTGTAGAGGGCTTTCCTTCCTCCATTTCACCTGAAGAGCTGACCAACAAACTTTTCTCACACTTGTTAATTAATTTACCTACTTGAACATGTTCTCAGGAATTGATAAGTAGAGACTTTCTACTTTTACCTATGGAAGAGGATTTAATTTTCAGTAATCATCACATGTTTGAATGCTTCATTTCTGCTCTGACAGCCTTACAAAAAAAAAGAAGGAAAAAAAAAAAAGTTGTAGGAATTTTCAGCTCAAGATTTTCTAACAAAAGACTGGAGAAAATAAACACTGTAGAATGTGCTCCTCTTCCATGAGGAACGTTTACATATTTGAACCTTGTTCCAAGAGCCAATGTTGAGACATTTTGTGATCCACAGCATCTCCATGGTTCCTTGAAGAGCTGTAATTCTGATGATTCATGCTCAGATTTTCTTCTAGAAAAAGATTTCTGGTTCAGCTAAACTTTCACCTGTGCCTAAAAGTCATCTGTTTGTGTTTTATGCAGGCAGCTATACCCCAGTGATCCTAAATCATAAGTATCTTTCTCTGCTGTTCCATAATAAACAGGAGAAAGCTGACCTAGCTGTGGCTTAGAGACGTTTGAGGAATACATAATTGTACTGAAAAAAAATTAATATTGTTTTCTGATTTTTTTTTCAGAAAATAAAAAAAAAAAACAACTAAGCAAAACTTTGTTATCTGTTTCCTATTACGTTAATTTTTTTTTTTTTTCTCTAGACAGGGAAAATTTTCTTCCTTTTTTTCTGAGTTAAAAGACACCTTGTATCTTCTGTACTCCATATATTCTCAATAGGGTTATTTCCCTCTAAGCTCATATATGACATAAACCAAATCAGCGCTAAAGTTGATTTCACTTGGAAAGGCTGATTGTAGAGGGCTTAGCAGGGATAGGTGAATTCAAGGGAGCTGACTCCTTGCCTGAGCTCTTTTTTATCACTCTGCAAGAGCTGTTCCCAGCTGAGCCACCCTCAGGAAGATGCAGGTGGAGGAAATCTCTTTCATCCACAGATCTGTTATTCATGACACTGCTGCGTATTTGACCAAGAACAGGAGAAGAACCCTCCTCAGTTAAGCTTCACCCTTCCCAATTTTCCAATGCACTCTAGCCCCAGTGTGAATGCAGCTCTCTTCCCAGGGATTTGGAAGCATATCGGTTTCACTGGGTCTGGACTGGGGTCTGGACTGAAGGCACTTGAGACTGTAGTTCATGTTCGGACTCAAGTGTTTATGATTTCTTATCAGTGAAAGTCTCCTAAACATGAGTTCGGCAGCCTTTCATTACAAGGCACAAAATGGCTCACTATCTCTTGTTACAAGGTCTTTTAAGACTAAACTATCCAATTAAGAAAGGACACCTGGATTATTTTCCCTTTTAACCCAATAACTGACACTCGAAGCCCGCAATGCAAACTTTTCTGTCCAATTACAAAACATCACCCAAGCCCATGAAGAAGAAGGAGGAAGAAGGTAAAGAAGAACAACCTGCTTCTGCCCTAAAACCTCCATCTTGCTTCATATTTACTTCTATATTCTAAAACCCCAAACTCTACGTTTTCTACCCTGTGATACTACTCACTTCTAACCAACTACACACCTATAATCCCAGTTCTATTAATCAATTTTGGAAGCATTCTCCACAGCCTCAGGTCAAATGCAGTGTTCTCTTGTGGGTCTTTGCCTTTAAGCACAGAAAGTTTAAAATTCTCAGCATCCGGGATTCCAACAGAAGCACAAAGCAGGTGTCCTGTCATGAAACGGGTTAATGAAATTTTGTGTCCTGCCTGGACTGCACAGAAAACCGTCTAGATAAGCTTTACTTGGGTTTGTTTTCAGAACTTAAGGGCTGTGAGACACTGAGTGGGATGGTGTACAGCTGTTCCCATCTGGGAGGTGCTTCTGTTGAGTTTTACTTTCAGATCCTGGATAATTTAGGGAACCATCAAGGTAACTTCTAGAAGGAAAGAAATGCAGACAGGCCTTCACCTCTGATTACTGCTCCAGCATGACAGAGAGAAAGGAGGGGACAACAAAGGCTGAACTCCCTTCAGGCACTGGTAGAGACAGTTTAATTGTTTTGTTTGCTTAGAGCACTGAATACCCATTTCTACAGGGTGTAAGCTTTTTGAGACAAGATTAACTCTCACAAGGACAGGAACTGGTGATTTCTGGGCAGGCACACCTTACCAAGTAGAAAGTCACTAAAAAGAAGACAACTTTGTATTGGTGCTTGCTATTCCAACAGCAGCACAGGCCTATGAGTCACAAACCACCAGAACAAAAAACCCCAGAAGCAGCTCTGGCAAAGTGCAGTCTGGGCCCTTTGGGGTCACTTCCAGCCTGTTTGGCTCCAAGGCTACTGCTGAGGTCTTTATTACTATTAATCTAGTACTGGGAAAATATTATTCATAGGGGTAAGGTATTTTTTGAGGCCCTGGACACAGCCAAGAGCACCCAAAAGGGCAGTGATCTCCAGAGAAAGGTGGGCTCAGACTAAATCTACTTCATACTCCAGGGCAATCTTCCCAAGTGGGACAGAAGGGCAGGGTGAGGGTGAGTAGCACAGGAAATTGGTTATGATGGTTATGAAGACTTTATCAAGCCTGAAAAGAGAACATTTGGACAAAACATTTAGACAAAACAGGTTTTTGTCTGCTGAAAGATGCAGGGAAACTAAAAGAACAACTACAGCAAGTAGAGATTTGGCGCTAAACTCAGGGTTTTTTGTTTGTGTCAGTGACACCTCTTTTAATATAAGATCAGCCAAAGATTAAAAAGGTGTCAGGGACTAGATCAAGAAGTGCAGGGATAATGAGAAAATAAATTAATAGAAAATTATTAAAACATGCAAAGCTCAGACAGATTTATCTGCTGTGGCTGGATCCCTATATAGAAGCACTGTTGAATTGTTTAATCCCTGATGAGCCAAGTTTGCTAATAAAAAGATCTTGTGAGTCAAATCTACTGCTTTTGGGGGAGGGTAAAAATACATAAATGAGGAAAAAAAATCACGCTAATTTGGTGTAGAAGTGTTTTCTGACAGAGAGGACACTTTGCTATGGAGGTGTCTTGGCCAGCAGTGTTTCTCTGAGAGTATTTCTGATGTCTCCACTCTCCAGTGTCTAGAAAAGGAAAAAGCTGGGAGCCATACAACCCTCACATTCTGTCTGAGACTGCACTGCCTCTGCAGACGATAAACCAATATCGTCTTGATCTCTCTGCTCTTTCTCAGAAATTAAAATATCTCACTTTGCTCTGGAGATATTACATTAAATATCATAAATCTGTTTTGAAAACAGGGCAAAAGAGGAAAGTGATATAGACAGAGTTTCAGGTTTGAGTGTGAAAGAAAACAAAGGCTCTTGGCTGCAGCTTTCTGCAGCAAACTCCAGCAGGCATTCAATTGCTGCAGTCCCCTTCCTACTCACACATCCAGAGGTGGATGTGGACACCTTCCCAGAGAAGTGTTCTTGTGCTTATAGAAGGATGAAGCACTAACACAAGTGTAACAAAGAGGATGTCTGTTTTCTGTCAAAAAAAAGACTGTTGAAGACTTGCCCAGAAACAAAGCTGCCTTGTGAGGTGGCCATTGCTAACCCCCCCAGGGCAGCAGCTGGGAAGGATGCGCTTCATCAAAAAACAAAACCATCCTGCCATGACCTGGGATGAGGCAAATGACTGTTAAACTCAGGTTATTTAAATGTCAGCGTCTTCATCTGCAAAAACCGAATCTGCCTTTCCAACTACTCCCAATCAGGGCTGGTGGCAGTAAGACTTCTTAATGCCCATTCTGTGCCATTGCACCCTAAATATCTAATTCTGCAAGTGTTTAGGAATTTAAAAGTGATTAAGAAGATGAATGCAGCAGCACACTCCCTGTGACTAATTCTCATTTAAATGTGCAATATTGTGGCTAATAAGAATGCTGAGAAACTAGATCTAATTCTCTGATGAATGCACTATTTTCTTGTAAATATAGATATTTCAGGGAGGGTGATTGCCTATCTGGGAATAAGGGGCTTGTGAATAAAGTGACTGTTCTATTATTGCAGCACTAGGCAAAGGAGAACAGAAGATCACATGCACCAAAAAGAGGGAAAAACAACTGAATGGATGTGTCAGAAGCATTACTTAGTGAGTAACTGGAGTGATTGGCACAGAGTAGGAGACTGTCATGGTGAATTACAAAATGACTCTTAAAAACAACCTGAACAAAACCAGAAAAAAGGTCTCTATTTAGAACAGAGTTTTTCTTTAATGTGACTATTTGCAATAGATATTGGATTTGAAACCCAGTATAACTGAAAACATAAAAATTAAAGTGCCCATCTGCAGTGTTTATATTATTGCAGTATGATTCAATTTGGAAATCACAAGAAGCTGTACAGAACATCTGTTGTCAGGGTTCTGAAGAATAGGCAAAATTATTAGATTGTGGCCAGAATTCATGCAAAGCCAAAATAAACTTTTTTTTTTTTTTCCTTTGAGTGCAAAATAGTTGTTCTGGTTTTAATTTTCTTCCAACAACAGAATCTGATTGCAGCCCAATGGTGAGCTATCCGTCAGCAGGGAAAAGAGACTTCCACTGAGTGTTTTTATTGGAAAAACCCTTCAGAAGATTTGTTTTTTCCTGTGAATGGAGTAATGGGAGAATTGAGACAGAATGGTGCTGATGGTATTCCCCACGGCAGGACCAGAGTATCACTGATTCCTGTACGAAATTCAAATCACAAAGCAATGGTCCAACACTTATTGGAAGCACCTCAATGAGCCTGCAATGGTTTTTGCAGGCAAGAGCTTGGAAATTAAGACATTTCTTTGGTGGATTTCACAGGTTGTTGGCAAAATGTGTGACTAAATATTAGTTTATATGTATTAGTTTATATGTGCTACTAAATGTTTCCTTGATGGTGTTGGGCTGTCAGCTTTAGTTAGCAGAAATTTACCTCTAAGAGCTCACTGTGTACAATTACTTGTGCCAGCCTGGACCTCTTTATTCTAAAAATCTGTTCAAGAAAAGGGCATAAATGGAGCAGTCTTCCTCTGAAGAATCAATCCATATGATGGCCAGAGGAATATAATATAATATAATATAATTCTAATATTCTTTACCAGAGGAATATAAAGAAGTTCCTCCATATACTAAAACAATGTTTTAGTTTTTGAAATACTTGAAGGTAGAGATTCTAAGTTACACATGGTGGCAAGCAGGCACTGGGATGTGCACAGGGCAGGTATTTCTCTATCCCAGCATTACATTACATTTTTAAATAACCTCAAGTCATAAAAAGTACTTCAGCCCCCAATACTTCAGCCCTGATCCACAGAGACAGCAGCAAGCAATATTCCGTATGTCAGAAAATGTTTATTTATTGCCTACACAGAAATATTGCAATGGCAAGACTCTCAGCCCATGCTCATATCTCAGAGGAGTACATCCCACTTAGACTCCTGAAATTATTCTTAATGGAAGTCAGCAGATCTCACCACAGAAGGTTCTTCTGTCCTGGTGTGTGAGGCTTGCAATGCGCAAGATCTGAGCAAAAGAGCTTGTTCCACCTGGACAATATCAAATGAGTAATAATAGAACATTCACTGGACTTGTAAGGAAGAAACAATAGATAAGCATATTTCCATTTAATATAAATAATAATCAATTCTATTATGTTAAAAATAAATTTTAAAAAGTTGTTCCCACAACCATCCTATTTCTATGCACTTCTTCCTGCTGAAGTGATTAATTGAAAATTATACAGTATCTATTGTAAAATAGTGCGCTTACATATCCATACAGTGCGTGAAGTTTTACTAAGAACTGCTTAAGGAATGCAGCAATTTCAGGGGCCACTCCTGAACCAACACATGGAAACAGACTTGGGGGAAGATGAGCATGAGCTGGAGTGCCTGTGCTGAAAGGAGCGGAAGTAATTCAGCCTTGCCAGGATTTCTGAAGTCTGTGTTGGTGTTTTGCAGTGTGGCGGTTTGAGTTTGAAACCGGGCAAAAAACTAATTTTGTGTAGTAGTTTTGGTTTGCTAATTTAAGATTTCCCCAATTTCAAGATTTCCCAGCCTAATGTACCAAAGAGTGTGGTAGGTTTCGTGCTGGCTAATCACCAGTGTACTCACTTCCTGCTGTGAGATAGGATTAGGAGAAAAGCAAAGCAAGTTCAAAACCTTAAAAGGGTATAAAGAAAATTTTATTAAAAGTAACTAAAATGAAAAAAAAGTAATAAGAATCAAAACAAACCCTTCAGAATACTTCTTTTCTCCCCACAACCTTTTCTTTTCCACTGACAATGTAAAGAAACAAAACCTAAAATTGCCAGTCACTTTATCACCTCTAAAATAATCTTTCTTCAGTTCACTTAAGGAGAGAAGTCCTTCTTGTTAATGTTATGGAGACTTCTCCACAAGAGGAAAAAACAGTTCTCCTGTGGCTCTCAATTTCTTCACAAATAACAGCCGCCCAGGGGAAATCTGCTATTGTGAAGCACCTCCCATTTTCCATAAGCCTTCCCACAGCTTGTTGATGGGCCAACTTATGGGGTATTGTTTTAAAGATGAGCTGTTCAAAGGTGAAAGTTCTCATTATCTGTTTTTAAAATAGTCTTCATCCCTGGGAACAGAGATCTTCTTAAACTTCTCCTGAGGACACAGGACTACTCTTTCTCTGTTCAAACTTCTCATGGGATCACAGCTACTTTAACATCTGCTTACTTTACCTTGAAAGCCTTTGCTCGATATCAATTTGAACCCTTCATTTCCCTATAGTTTCATGTATTATAGGGAAAAAGAGTCCTTTCTCCATAGCTTACAAGAGAATTTGAGCTCCAAAAACAAGACATCTCCTCATGCCTCCCATCTGGGATTTAACTTTTTCCTCACTGAGCATGATGTCTTCTTGCTGTTTTACATGCTTGCATCTTGTTTCTCTCTTTCACTTGAGAAGGACTGAAGTACTGAAAAAGTCAACATGTTGCCTAGGCTCTTTAAATGGTTACCTGACCTGCCAGTAACTTGTGGTGGGAGCTTCATCTGGGGCTGTGTCAAGATCGACTTCACGGCTGGTCTTTGCTTTTTTTTACGTTCACTACCAGCCACAGGACCACAGCCCTCTGCATGGGCTGCAGGGGCCTCTGGTCTCAGCCATACTGGGGGGTGGGCCTGACAGCAAGATCTCAACAACTGTGATCAGCCCTGATCCGATCGGGGCTCCACAGCCTGCCCTCCCTTCCTACCCGGCAACTCCTGGGGCCCCGCCTAGCCAAAACAGGACTCTGCATGCCCCAGATCCCCTGGAAAAAGGCCTGGCTCCCTCCCTGGCAGAACCTGCCTGGTCCAACCCAGTACAGGGCCCTGCGGGCTTCCCAGGCCCAGCCAGGACAGGACCCACTGGGCCTGGGGCATGTTACCTTGCCTGGGCTGGGAAAGAAAGAGGAAGTTCTTGTTGTTATAAGTAATTGATAATTCAGGCTGGAGTAAATATTGTTTTATATATATTAGAAACAGTAAACAACTGCACTGGGTGAGGTAAACCACAGGGAAAGGAATTCCAAGTGTCTGCACCCTAACAGATGGCAGGGTTTCTGGCCATTGTCACCAGAAGCCTGCAGCTAGGAGGACAAATTAACATGTTATCAGGCTGCTGCAGCACACACCATGAAGAAGCAGCCATGGGTGGAGGAGGTGTTATTAACATTTGAACACTCGGGGCCAGACTAGAATGTAGTGTAACAGAAACCGGTGAAATAGGTGGAGGGACACACATTAACATTTTAACAAGAAGTCAGCTCGACACAGGAGAACGCCCATCACCGCCGATCTGCCCAGGGAACACCTGGTACAGATGGGCGATCAAGATGTATCCTGCAGATAAACCAAGATGAATGCTGAGTTCCCGTAAATTGAAAGATACCATCCATCGCTTTTCGGAAGAAGCTTTTCACCACAAGGAACACTGAAAGGGGTCCAACATGAATGTGAGAAGAAACTGGAAGAAACCTACATGAATATGGAGGACACTGTGGGAGGACAAAGAACTAAGCCTGAGGGCTGAAACAGAGTATAAAACTCTGCTCCAACATGTCGCATTGGTGAACGGGGTTAGCTTGGTGCGAGAGAGACCAGGCTTTTCGTTCACCCAGCTTTGACCCCAGGTTCAAGGCTGTCTCTCGGTCGGTTGTCTATCTGACTTGTAAGTGATTAGTAATAAATCATAATTTTGTTAATTGTTAATTGGCTTGTGGAAAACTTATTTATAACATTGTGGTTTTTCATTTTTAACATGTGTCTTTCACAGAGGTGTATCCAGCTTCTCAGTAATTCAACAGACTATCAGCTACACAAAAAGCTTTTACATCACTTCCCTAAATTTCCTCCCATTCCAAACCACAACACCCACACAGGATTTTTACAAGCAGACAGGTGTTTCTTTTCGGCAGCAGGTAAGCAGCCTGAGGCCAGGCTGGAGGCCTTCCAGGATTGCATGGCCCCTCAAACCACAGCCACTGGGCAACCTCAGCCTTTGAGGCCAGCACATTATGGTGGGAAGGAATCACTTCTTGGGAAAAGCTAGGGAAGTTGCTCTCTTGGACAGCACTCAAAGTCTTCCCCATGCCTCCTCCAGGTGCCAGCCATGGTGAGGGACATTCACCGGAGACTTGTGTCCCATGTCACTGTGGATGCCAGGCTGCGCGTTAACATTCTGTGCCTCCCTGCTGACATGGTGCTGACCCTCCTGCGCTGTGCCCCAACATGTGACAGGTACAGAGCACAACTGCCTTGAGAGGCTCATCATGGCTCATCAGCCTTTAGAGCCCATTGCCCTGTACAGCTTGTCCAGTGGGGTCTGCCAGACAGGTGGAGAGGTCCAGGACCCTCGGGCTCTTCTGTTTCCTGAGCCTGCTGCCATGCTCCCTCCCTGCCCCTCAGGGCACCAGGGCTCTGTCACCTGGCCCCACCCTGGCAGCTGCACAGGGTATGGTATTGTGGCTGAGATCATTTTGACACACAGCTCTGGTCCCACAGAGCTGCTGCAATGATACGGACAAGCATAAGAACATGGGGACCAGTGGTGGAGAAGGTTCTTCCAACACTAGTGTGTGTGATGCAAGACTGGCCACTGAACAACATGTCCACTTCCAATGGGGACAACAAGGCTATCTTTGCCCTGGCTGTGAGTCTCTGGAACTGGCCTTTGTTTGCCCCCAAGTCGCCTCTCCAGCAGCTCTCCATCCCCTCCCCATCCTCCATCTCCCTATCTCAGGTGCTGGGCTGAAAGCTGGGCTAGGGGAAGGTTCAGGGGCAGCATCTGGCTTCTGGGCCCTGCAGCAGCAGGGTGGCGTTGCAGTGCCAGGGCGGTCTTGGTGCAGCCATTCACAACTTCACATCACAGCTTTGTGTTCCACGCAGGCCAAAAACATATGCAACCTGTCTCCAAAGCTTCTGGAGCTCCTGAGAGATGCAGACAGAGAAATGGTCGGGATGACCCTCTCTGTGTTCATGAATGTGCTCCAGGACAAAGACATCCTGGTATCCGCAAGACGCAGCACCACTTCCCCGAAGCTGGCTGAGGCACTCTTGCCATTCTTTGAAAATGTAAGGCTCTGTGCCCCTAGCCACAGGCACTGACTAGATGCTGCCACCCAGAAACTTTGTGCCCTGTGGATTTTGGGCCTTTGCCCAGGTGGGCCTGGAGAAGTTGGTATTGAGGTCTCATTTTCTTTGCCACCAGGACAACAGCCATGTGCAGCTGCTCTCCATTCAGCTGTTTCAAAAGGTGATGGAGCTAGTAGTGAAAAAGGGAGAAAAGCTCCTGAAGACAATTGTGAGCCAGAGCCTGTTCTCACTTTTAATCTGCTTGCATGATGAAAACCAGCACGTGGCAGAGGTGAGGACTTGGGGGCTGCTCGTGTCTCTCTAGGAAGGGGCTTGGCTGCCTCCTGCCCTGGCAGTGCACAGGCTCCAGACTCCCCTGGCCTTGGTACACGGATGAGGGCCTCGTGCCCTGGGCTCTGGTGCCACCTTCGTGTCTCTGCTGCTCTCCAGGCCTCTTTTGAAACGCTGCTTTGTGCAGCCCGGTACCTGAGGAGGAGGGATCTCGAGCAGCTGCTGAAAAAGGAGCAAGCGTCGAAGTTCAATGATTGCCTGGTAAGGACAGCCTGGAAGCCTCAGCCTTGAGAAGCCCCCTGGCCCCGGTACTCAATGTGTGAGGGGCTGGCAGCTGTGCCCCTGCCCAGTGTGTGAGGGGCTGGCAGCTGTGCCCCAGTGCCCAGTGCACCCAAGGGCACCAGCCTGTGCCCCACACGATGCTCCCTGCCCTGGACCATGCAGGCTCTTGCCCAGGCTCCTCTGGCCCCAAGCCAGGTGCTGATGGAGCCCTGGCCAAGCCGGGCTGCAAGGCAGCACTGCGGCATCCCAGACAGCACCCGGCCCTCTGCCCCCTCCAGAACCCGGCACCAGCAGCGGCTGCCCAGACGTCAGGGCTGCGCGGGGCAGGGAAGGCCAGTGCTTGCCACAGGGAGCGCCCGGCCAAGGGGCAGAGCCTGCGCCAACCCTTCCCTGTGTGTCCTCTCTGCAGCTGCTGGAAGACGATAGCCCAGCACCCGAGCACCTTCACTGGGCCATGCTGTGCCTGCGGAGCCCACAGAAGCTCCTGCAACAGTCAGCCGTGAGGTTCATTGGTGAGCCACGAGCCCTGGGTCCCTTTCCTGCCATCCTGGGCTCAGCCCCAGCCCCAGCCC
>VZRH01000861.1:930-13793 GCA_013397555.1 Urocynchramus pylzowi
GGAGTGCCCATCAGCTCTGGGGGCTTTGACATCTCCTGCATCACCAACTGCTATGGTGGCAGCAGATGTTGTCATCCCTGCTAAAAATGTTGTCACCAACGTCCTCAGGCAAGAACCTCCAAGATGTCGAAACACGGTGCTGGAATGAAGACAAAATTTTGGGACATTGGATTTAGACTTTTTACCTATTAGTTCCTTCTTCTGCTCTCTCTTTTTTTTCTTCCCTTCCTTTCCTGTTGACACTAACCAATGTCACCTTAGTGGCCTCCTCCCTACCCCCTCCATCTGCTGGCCAGGCCTCTGGACACCCCCACTTCATCTTAGTAGCTGCTCCTGGTGCTGTCTCTGACATACCCGTTTTCTTCTTTATAATCAATAAAATTTTTTGCGTTCAAACCCTGGCCTCTGATTTCTCCTTCATTCTGTGACAACTGTTCCAGTCTCCTCAGGAGTACAGTGGAAAAGCAGAGAGTGGGACTCACTGCTATGGATTTGCCTTGTGCCCTTTCCCTTGAAACTGACAAAGATGAGGATGGTGAGGTACTGGAACAAGTTGCCTGGAGAAATAGTACATTTCTCATTCCTGTTAAGTCTTCAAGGCAAGGTTGCTCAGGACTTTGAACCACTTGGTTTGATTGGGCCATTCTTGCGCATGTTTTGTGGAGTGGATGGAGTGTTGCAAACAAAAAAAGTTTAAGTTCCCTTCTATCCCAAGTGTTTCAGTCTACACAGCTGGGCAGATGGAACACCTACAAACCATGGTGGATAGGCAAAGAGTAAATTTATTGCCTCACCTCACTCCACAGAGGAGGGTAGAATCAACACTCAGGAAGGGAGGCACAATTGGGAACGTTGTCCTGCTTTGGATCAGTCCTTGCTGGTAGGGCTCCTCTTTACACCAGTATGATGTATCTGTGCTTTTTGTGATCTCTGAGCTTTGATTTTTCTCTCTCCCAAAACAGGGAGCTCAAGCATGTCTGTGAGAGGGCCTCCAAGTCTCTCCAAACACTGGCATTGTCTCTACACAGAGATTCTGCTTCTCCACAGGATAAAACAGTAGAATTCATCCTTTATGGTTTTTTCTCACATTGATATCCTCCATGCTTTGGCATCCACAGTTGCAAGGTCACTTCAGCAAACCTACAATCATCCTCCTAATTCTTCTGCTTTTAGCCCTTTCCTCCCAACCCAAACCATTTCTAATGAAATCTGCTTTCACAGAGGCATTATCAGTGTGACAAATGTGCTCCATGTTGGGCAGTGCTGAGCCCCCTTTTGGACACAGTTGAAGCTGACTCAGTCAGATGTGGTGGGATACACTGGACTCTTGTCCCAGAGCCCATTCCTACATTTTTTTGCCCCAGCTTACCAAACTTCACCACTTTTACTTAAGGGAGAGTTTCCGACACAGTGTGAAGCACAATCAGAAGAATAACAATTTCAACAGCAGGTTGTTATGCACGCTTTTGCTTTAGCCAACTGCCTTATCTCAAGCCTCAAGTTGTTTGCCATCTTATTTTCTCTTCCCTGTCCACCTTGGCCTGGCCTTTGCCTTGTTCCTGGCCTTGGCCTAGCCTTTGCCTTGGCCTTGCCCTTCCCTGTTCCTGTTCCTGTTCCTATTCCTGTTCCTGTTCCTGTTCCTGTTCCTATACCTATTCTGATTCCTATTCCTGTTCCTATTCTTATTTCAATGCCAAGTGTGCAATTTATTAATAAAATGTGAAATCTTCTGTGGATTCTCTGACTTTGTTCTTTCCTCTAAACCACCAGCATGTACAAATCCTGGCTGTTCCCTCCCCCTTACGAGTGGGACACAACACCCACTCACCAGCAACACTCCAGCAGAGGGAGATCCATTTGGGATCATTTCTGGGCTTTCTCCCTGAACATAGAGCAAGAAGTGAAGGGTGAAGGAGGAAGAGTCTGCATTTCAGTTCTCCAGACTTCTCTCTGCAGGGTCAAAGCAGCACTGTTCAGCTGTACATTGGCTCTGCCTCTCCAGGGCAGCCAGTGCCTCTGTGGGACTAAAGGACACACCACAGGGGGATCGACTCTGAGAACCTTCATGTGCCCTCGTGATGCACACATGCACAGACTGACACATACGTACTTAGGAAGGCCTCCCTTGGACCTTGCAATCTGAACATTCGCAAAATAAAACTGTCAAAAAGTGAGCACTCTGTTGAGGTGTTGGGGACAACTCTGAGAGAAGAGAACTCAAGCACCAGTGAAGGAACCTGGCCACAGAAAAGGTCTTGTCTTCCCAAAAGACCCACAAAGAGAGTACAGAAATAGGATGAGGTTGATGAGGCCAGCACAATTTCCCTGAAATAGGGAAAATACAGCAAGAAGAAAAAACCCAGCAAGCAGAAGCCCATCTGAGTGAAACAAAATGTTTCACTCTTTGCCAGACAGAGATGGGGCAGAAGGAGAAAAGGATGTTTCCTCTTCTCTCACATGGCTGCCCTTGTGCATGTGTACAAGAAGAACAAGCCTGATGCATAGAAAATTTTGCCACAAAGAAAGCTACAGGGATGACACAGTTGAACATCACATGCCTGCGTGAAATGTCACCAGAACATGATCCAAGCACTCTGCCTGTGCTGACTTGTTTACATCCTAGAAATTCTTGGGCATCTCATCCTGGCCGTAACACAAGTCTTCAGATAGGAAATAGGAATGCACATGCCAGAAGGCAGGAAATGAAAAACCAGCAATGCAGGAAACCAGGACACAGCCCCTACCATTAGCTGGGATGGTGCACATTTGACATGAGCTGGTCAGAAAATTATTGCTTCCACACAGGTGCCTGTGCGCCTGAGGCAGGGCAGGACTGNACCCCTGCTAAATCTGCTGTCAATATCCTCAGACAAGACCCTCCAAGAGCTTGGAACTTGGAGCTGAAATGAAGACAGAACTTTGGGACTGCATGTAGGGCTTCTGACTTTTGTTTCCTCCTCCTCCTCTAATTTTTCTCTTCCCTTCNCCAGCTCCTATCTCCTCACAAACCAGGTGAGTGGGAAGCCTCTACTCCTCCTCCTCATTCAAGAGCAGCTCTTGCCTGACTGGAGGTCTCATCTGAGAGGGGTTACAAGAGCCAAGGGCTGGGAGCTGCTTCTGCTGGGAGAGGGCAGGGGACAGAAGGTCTTGTGCAGGCAGAGAGAGGCTTGGATGTGGAGAGGCTTGGATGTGGCTGAGGTGGCTCCTGGGCCTTGATTTGGGCAGTGAAATGTGGGCCGGACAGTGCTTTGGTGGCAGAGTATTTGTGTGCAGTGCTGCTTCTCATGTGTCCTCACTTTGTGCTTCTCCCTGCCCTCTGTGCCAGGTGCACCTGTGACCCCGAGCCATGTCCTGCTGCAAGCCCTGCGACCCCTGCAGCCAGTCCTGCGGCCCCTGCCCGCTGGCCAGCAGCTGCAATGAGTGCTGTGTCAGGCAGTGCCAGAGCTCCCACGTTGTCATTGAGCCGCCTGCTGTGCTGGTGACCCTGCCCGGGCCCATCCTCAGCTCCTTCCCACAGAACACCGCCGTGGGATCCTCCACCTCTGCTGCTGTTGGCAGCATCCTCAGCTGTGAGGGAGTGCCCATCAGCTCTGGGGGCTTTGACCTCTCCTGCATCACCAACTGCTATGGTGGCAGCAGATGCTGTCACCCCTGCTAAATCTGCTGTCAATATCCTCAGACAAGACCCTCCAAGAGCTTGGAACTTGGAGCTGAAATGAAGACAGAACTTTGGGACTGCATGTAGGGCTTCTGACTTTTGTTTCCTCCTCCTCCTCTAATTTTTCTCTTCCCTTCCTTTCCTGTCACCTCCACTCAATGCCAGCCTAGTGGGACCTGTTGGCTTCTCTCCCTCTCTTGCTCTGCAAACCAGGAGATGGACACCCCCACTGCACCTTAGTGGCTGCTCCTGGTGCTCTCCGGGAAACCCTCCTTTTTCTTGCTTAGAGTCAATAAAGTTGTTTTGCATCCAAGCCTTGGCCTCTGATTCTCTTTCCATCTGTGTCAACGTCTCCCGTGAGCTCAGGGCAAAAGGTGGAGGAAGCAGAGCTTGGGACTCCCTACAGTGGATTTTACTTTGTGCCTTTTCTCTTGGAGTTCACAAACACATCCCTCAGTACTCTACTACAACTACCAGGAGAGGAAGATGGTTCCCAAACATGACAGAAATGGGGCGTGAAAGGGGGTGCGTGGGAATCAGCAACGCTTGGGGACAGCCCACAACCTCCTCTTTTCTGACACCTCCCCCACATTTACTGCTCTGCCCAGCTGCTGTCCAGGCACACAGGGCTGAGGGGTTTCATAGGCTGGGATCAGCAACACCCACACAGACGGGCTGATTGGGGTCAGCTGTTCTATGGAGCCCATTACAGGTGAATGTACCATGAAGGAATCTGTGACCCCATGAGGAGCATGCACCAGAAAAGATTCATGGAAGGAATGTCCACTGCAGTGGAGAAACAGCCAAAATGGAGCAGGTCCTGATGACAGGAATTCTTCCCCTGTTGGGGATCTGCCCTGGAGCATTCTGTTCTTGAACAAGGGACCCCCTTGGAAATTACCTACTCTTCTGGGGTGACTTCATGACACTGATTTGTATCCCCATTCATCTATTTAGCCCAGAAATAAGTTTTGCACCTTTAAGACTTGTTCTGAGAGCAATGGGGAGAGGAAAAGAAGCGTGCAGTTTGTTTTCAAAGACTCATTCCTCCAAATTCCAGCTCCTGGACTGTGTTGTCTGCTGATGGACAGATAGCAGGACAGAGTTCTCCATTGCTTTTAGTTAGTTTTTAGTTAGCTGAGGTAGAGAAGTTCCCTGGAAAAACTGTGGTTTTTCTTTTTCTCTTGGAACTGTTTAAACCTGCGCTGGGCTGAACACCCAAAAGAGCACTGGCAGCTTGCACCTGTGGCCCACCGGGCTGGGCCTGCGCTGTGGCATTTCCAGGGCTGAAGGGACTGATTAGAGACTGAGCAAGCTGAGCTACAGCTCAAGAAGTGGACTTTCTGAGTTTGTCATCTCTTTGGAGTGGCAAGAGGTTTTATTGTTTAACATAGTTCAAAATTTTTTGTGCTGGTGAATGCTTTTCCTGTTAAATAAACAGTTTTTTTCCACTTTTCACCAAGGAAATATTTCCCTGAACCTGTTGGGGGAGGGGCCACTTGAATCCACTTTCTAGAGGAACCCCTTTAGAGGTTTTCTCTCAAATTTGCCCTAAACCAGGACACCCACCCTTTTCCATGGGAATCCTTGGAATGAAAGAGGCCCCATCCTTTTTGTTGGAATCCTTGAACTGCTGGAAAACTGGATGGAGTTTTCCAAAACCTTTTGCTTTCCAGAGAGAAAAGGCTCCCCACTTTCACTCATAGTACAGGTTTTCCAGCACCTTGGTCATCTCAGACACATACAGCGGGGTTGCAGTGGCTGCTGGATTGGGATTTGACACGTTCCTCTGACAGCCCTGGCTCACTGTTCAGACTGGCACAAAGATGCATCTTTAGACAAAACACTCCAATGCCTTTCTGAAGAAGCAAAAGAGGGGTGTGTACATGGCCTCACTTGCCCATTCTGTGCAGAGATCATTTTACTCTGCACCTGCTGTTTATCCTCTGTCTGTTTGGAGAAGTAAAATCTCTGTGAAGAGACAAGGAAGGTGTTTGAAAAGCTTGGAGGCCCTCTCATGGAAATTCGTGAGCTCCCTGTTTAGGGAGGGGAAAGATCAAAGCTCAGAGATCACAAAAAGCACAGGGTGATCACAGCACTGGTGCAAAGAGGAGCCCTGCTAGCAAGGACTCTGCCTGAGGCTGATGAAATTCCTGCCGGTGCACTCCTGTGGGACTGATCTGGAGTGGGACAGTGTGCATCCCTGCCTGAGTGTTGATCCAACATCCTCTGCAGAGGAGGCAATTAATTTACTCTTTGTCTTTCCACCATGGTTTTGTGGGTGTTCCATCTGCCCAACTGTGTCGACTGAAACACTTGGGATAGAAGGGAACTTAAATTTTTTTTGATTGCAACACTCCACCCACCCCACAAAACATGGGCAAGAATGACCCCCACCAAACCAAGTGGCTCAAAGTCCTGAGCAACCTTGCATCTAAGACTTAGAGGAATGAGAAGTAACTTCTCTGTTCCAGTGCCTCATCACTCACACTGTCAGGGATGTCTTTGTCAGCCCCAAGAAAAATCCATAGCAGTGAGACCAGCTCTCTGCTTTTCCACTGTACTCCTGAGCAGACTGGAAGAGTTGTCACAGAAAGAAGGAGAAATCAGAGGCCCAGGTTCCAAAACATAAAGAACTTTATTGAATATAAAGAAGTAAAGGAGATAGTTCTCAGAGACAGCATTAGGAGAAGCCATTAAGATGCAGTGGGGGTGTCCATCTGCCTGGCCAGCATAAAAGGAGGAAGGGAGTGGGGGCAACAGGTCCCACTAAGGTGGCATTGGGAGGTGGTGACAGAAATGGAAGGGAAGACACAGGTGAGAGGAAAAGAAGAAGGAACTAATGGTCAAAAACTTTAAATCCGATGTCCCAAATTTCTGTCTTCATTCCAGCACCACGTTCTGAGGTCATGGAGGTTCTGGCCCGCAGGTGTTGGCATCAGCATCTTTAGCAGGGACGACAGCATCTGCTGCCACCATAGCAGTTGGTGATGCAGGAGATGTCAAAGCTCCCAGAGCTGATGGGCACTCCCTCACAGCTGAGGATGCTGCCAACAGCAGCAGAGGTGGAGGATCCCACGGCGGTGTTCTGTGGGAAGGAGCTGAGGATGGGGCCGGGCAGGGTCACCAGCACAGCAGGCGGCTCAATGACAACGTGGGAGCTCTGGCACTGCCTGACACAGCACTCATTGCAGCTGCTGGCCAGCGGGCAGGGGCCGCAGGACTGGCTGCAGGGGTCGCAGGGCTGGCACTGCTGGCACTTCTCAGAGCAGGACATGTCTCGAGCCTGGCGCTGCACCTGGCACAGAGGGCAGGGAGGAAGCAGAGCACACGCACACCTGAGACACAGCCCGCAAGGCACCCCCAGCAGGACAAGGCCCCTGCTGCCTGCGGAGCTCCAGGCTGTGCAGGCCCAACCTGGGGATCTGGGCCATAGCCCAGCACGGGCCTTCCCAGCTCAGCTGGGCCCAGCTGTGCTCCTGCCTAACCTGGATAGAAATGAGCTCCTCAGCTCAGCCTCAGCCTCAGGCTGGAACACACAGTCTGCCCTCTGCCCACACCACCACCATTGCAGAACACCCCCAGAAAGACAAGGAGCAGGAACAAGCTTCAGGAAGGTCAATGCTGTCGTGGAGTGGGTGGAGGAGAATGGGACTTGCAACTTACCTGGTTCCCAAGGAGAAGGATGTGACAGGAGTGGTTGAGAGAGCCACCAGTTAGGCTGCCTTTTATCCTGGCCTCACAGTGCCTCAGGGCCCACAGTTTGTGCTGCACAAGTGACGATATTCCTGCATGATCCCAAATGAATGGAAAGATCTCTGGGAATGTTATGGCATGATTTGGATTTTCCCTCTACAATGATTTTGCATTTCCCTGCTTACCTCATTCCCATTCCCTCTCCGATACTTCTTCTGAGGCCCGGTATGAGAGATTCAAGATTTCCTGGGGGCAAGGGTGTGTCAGACTGGGCAGTAGACATGAACAGTGCAGAAGGGATCATGAGGAGGCAGGTGATGCCAACATGAGGCACTCTTTTGGATTTTTTATGTTCCTGATGACTGCAAGGGCCCCTCCTTTCCCAGCCCTCCAGTCTTTGGCTCATCACCCTAGGCCTCCCTTGACTATGTTCCTTGTCCTTCTTTTAACATCTCTTTGGAGTCCTTCTCTGCCTGCACAGTCCCTGAGACTTCTGTTGTGCTGCTGCCTGAATCACAGTGTGTGTGAGTACCTGCACATCCCTGTGCTTTGCACTTGTGTGAACACACCCCCCTGTGCTGCAGTCCTACATTGGGAGTGTTTTGCACAGGAGTGAGCACTTGTCTGCAACCACACACTGAAGAATTCCATTTATGCATTGCTGCCCTGTGGGTGATGTCTAGAGACAACAATATCCTGGATTAGAGCAAGGAAAGTAGAAGTGTTGGTCAGTGCTTCCTAGTCCAAGTTTTGACTGCAGTGCAGAGCCTGAGGGGCCACCAAGGTGGTGCTGGAGCTGGGCTTGGGACACTGGGCTTCCCTGGAGGCTCTGGGAGTCCGGGGGATTAATGGCTACGCATTAGTGATTGGCAACACAGTTTCAGAGCTTGCTCCTATGTCTGTAAGAGCAGGAGGTTTGGGGATAAGAGCACGAGGAAGCTGAATGCCAGGATCTTGATTCTTTGAGTCCCTGCTGAAGGGAAGGTGGGGTGAGCATATTCAATCCAGGGAGCCTGAAGACAACACTGTTCATTGCTGGTACTCAGTAGAGGGAAGTTTGGCCTCTGTGGAACAGGGGTCGGAGCTTTCCATGACCACATCTTTTTATTCAGAGCACCGTCCTCCTGGAGGAACTGAAGGGCCATGACTGGTCTCTGCTCCATGGGGAGGGTCAATTGGTCTCTGCATGGGATGGGGAAGGAAGGCCATTCCCAGCACCTTTCTCTACTTCAGAAATGGGTCAGAGTGTTTTGCCTAAAGAAGCATCTTTCGTGCTGTCTGTAAAGGTGAGCCAGCCTTGTCTCAGGAATGTGTCAATCCCCAAATAGACAGATGTCCATCCATTCCTATGTCAGGCTGCAGAGAGATGCCTGGCTCAGTAGATGTCCCACCATAGCTTTTGCTCTTTGGCAGCTCTCACCCACCGTTCTCTCCTTTTCCAAATCACCTCTGATGAAATGTCTCCATTACAGAGGGAATTGGATTTGTTTGGCCTACCACTACTGTCTACCACTATCTGTAAGAGTTAGTGCAGACTATATCAATCTCTGCCACTACCTAGAAGGAGGTAGTGTGGAGATTGTGTTGGCTTCTTCCCCCAAGGAACCAAAGTTCTTGACTGTCCCAGTGCCACCCAGAACATCTACCCTACATCTCAGAGCAAAGCAATATCTGTACTCTGATCCCTTCAGTTTTGTCCCAGCATTTGTTGAAGGGTCTTGGCCCCCACCTCACTCAGCACCAGTCTGAGTGGTAGCATTGGCCTGGACAGGAAGAAACTGTGTCCCATTGCGGTGGAAAGGTCTAGGAGATAAGGGCTGATGTGCATGTCTCAAACACAGAGCTGGATGCCCCTGGGGCCAGCCAGGGCTTGTGGGTGTGTTGGGTCTGGCTGAGATGCAGTTCATGTTCCCCACAGCAGCCCTGGCAGGGCTGTGCTCTGCACTGGGCGTTACAAAGGTGCTGGTAACACTCCAGTCCTTTGGCTCCTGCTGAGCACTGCTCACACAGCACCAGCACTGTCTCTCCCACATTCCCTTCCCCATCAGGAGCTGGGGGGTGGCAAGATCCTGGGAGTGGACAAAACTCCAACAGTTGACCCAAACTGAGTAAAAGGGACATTCCATGCCATATGACATGAGCTCAGACACTACATCTAAGGAAAGGAGACACAAGGGCAGGCATTTGTGATTTGCAATGTTTACCTTCAAGTAACACCACTACATGTGTTACAGCCACGCTTCCTGGGAAAAGGCCAGATAGAACTTTCTGATTGGAAGTAGAACATAAGAAGTGGGGTTCTTTCCAGTTTACTACTGCCTGCACAACCTCTTGCTTTTGCCAACTGCCACATCCTAATATTCTAGTTGTTTTCCTTATTTTCCCATCCCTGTTCACCTCAGAATGGAAAATCAAAGAGTGGCTGCAGGGAACTGGCCATCCAGTCAAGGTCAACCCAGTACTTGGTTGTTATTATCCTTGGTAATAACAACCAAGGATAGTTGGTAAGAATGTGTGATGAGAAAGATCAGCATGTGGCTGGAGAAGGAGCCATCTGGAGATAGGGTAGCACTCTTCGGGGAGAAGTATCCTTGCATGGCAACTACACAACACAGGGTAAGACCAGGAATGAGGTGGAGAAATGGGCATGGACTGTTGACCAATTAGGCTGAACCAATAGGGAGGAATCGAGATGCAACGTGTGCCGGCATGGAATGCCACCAAACCACAATCCGAGCATTTTGCCTACTCTGATATGTTTATATCCTGAAAATTCTAGGGCATCTCATCCTGGCCCTAGAAGGTGTCTTCAGGAACACATAGGGCAGAAGCCAGGAAATAGAGGCTGCAATGCAGGAAACTAGGACACAGCCCCTACCATTAGCTGGGAAGGTGCACATTTGACATGAGCTGGTCACAAAATTATGACTTCCACTAAGGTGCCTCTGGACCTGAGGCAGGGCAGGACTGCTATAAAAGGCAGCCTAAGTCTCTGCTCTCCCATCCACTTCTCTCACCTCCTTCTCTCCTCAGGAATCAGGTGAGTGGCAATCTTCTTCTCCTCCTCCTGTTCCTGCTGCTTCAAGAGCAGCTCTTCCCTGGCTGTTGGTCTCAGCTGAGAGGGGCTATCGTAGCGCAGGGCTGGGAGCTGCTTCTGCTGGGAGAGGGCAGGGGAGAGAAGGTCTTGTGCAGACAGAGAGAGGCTGGCACTTGGCTGAGGTGGCTCCTGGGCTTTGAGCTGGGCACTGCAATGTGGGCCAGGAGGTGCCTTGGCTGCAGGGTGTTTGCGGGCAGTGCTGCTTCTCAAGTGTCCTCACTTTGTGCTTTGTTCCCTGCCCTCTGTGCCAGGTGTACCTCGAGCCATGTCCTGCTGCAAGCCCTGCGACCCTTGCTGCCAGCCCTGCGGCCCCTGCCCGCTGGCCAGCAGCTGCAATGAGTGCTGTGTCAGGCAGTGCCAGAGCTCCCACGTTGTCATTGAGCCGCCTGCTGTGCTGGTGACCCTGCCCGGCCCCATCCTCAGCTCCTTCCCACAGAACACCGCCGTGGGATCCTCCACCTCCGCTGCTGTTGGCAGCATCCTCAGCTGTGAGGGAGTGCCCATCAGCTCTGGGGGCTTTGACATCTCCTGCATCACCAACTGCTATGGCAGCAGATGTTGTCCCCCCTGCTAAATCTGCTGGCAGCATCCTTGGGCAAGAAGCTCCAAGACCTCAGAACGTGGTGCTGGAATGAAAATGGCGTTTTTGGAACATTACCTTGATGCTGTTAGCTTCCTGTCGCCTTCTAACAGTCTCTTCCCTTTCTCTTCCCTTCTTTTCTTGTTAGCACTTAATGCCAGCCTAGTGACCTCTTTTCCCACCTCCCTCCTTCTGCAGACCAAGCAGACAGACAACCTCATTGCATCTTAGTTCTGCCCCAGCTGCCATCTGTGAATTACCACCTTTTCTTCCTTAGACTCAATAAAGTTGTTTTGCATCCAAACTTGGCCCTCAGTTTTTTCTTCCTTCTGTGGGAATTCTTTCATTGAACTCAGGGCAAAAGTTGGAGGAATCTGAGGGTGGACACTACGCAGTGGATTTCTCTTTCTGTACTTTCCATTGGAGCTGACAAGCACATCCCTGGCTACTCCACAGAAACGACCATCAGGTAGAAGATGGCAGGGAATGGAAAACAGCAAGGCCTGGGATAGCCCACAACCTTCTCCCTTCCAACACGGCCCTCACACTTAATGTTTGGCACAGCTTCTGTCATGACAGATAGAGCTGAGGGGTTTCATGGGTTAGGATTGGTATCAGCCATACAAAATAACTGATTTGGAGCAACTTTTTTGTGGGGTCCTTTGCTGGTTAATCCAGGAGCCGCCAAACTTCCTCCAACGTCACAAAATGCAACCAAGTGGGGATTTTTTTAACCATGCCGCCTTTAGATTGTCCACTACCATTTTCCAAATACTAGATCAAAAATATTACTCTACTGATACAAATACAAACACAAAACTATTATCAATTGATCAAACCAAGTCAAATATCAAATTCCAGAATACCAAATAACCCATGCCCAGCACCAGATCACATATCTTATACAGGCAGGATTGCCAAAGGAAGGCCTTATTATCAAATGGCATTTTACTTGCATCCCAGACTGGTCCAAGGGTCTGTGGTCTTCTCCAGGAAAGTGTAGGTGCTTGTCAGAGATCCTTCAGATCCACAGGAGATCAGGTAGAGTGTCCCATCTGAGCGGCCAAAATTGATTCTCAAATCAGCCAGACAGACAATTTATAACTTAGTTTTGACTATTAGAAAGTTTTAGTATTAGAATTACTTGAAGAAAGAAATTCTTTGTTGCACTGCGGGTCACTAGGGGATCCATGCTCTTACTGAGTGCACTTGGGGCATCTTTCCTCAAATTCAGTGCACCGAGCGTCAGGTAAAGAGAGTTTGTATCATACATACTGATTACATACTCATTACCTAGCCCAAATCACTTGACTTTATTTTATATAGTTGCCATACTTATTGGCTGCCCTATGCTTCTTTGGGGTCTGTCCTCAAGTCTGATGAACTTTTTAGATAGCAGGCACTCAAGTGTAACTCTTGAGTAAGCCCAATATCATTGTTTAGGAGAACTTCTGCTTTGTCAGCCTTCCAGAGATGAGCTGGCATCCTACTTGCCTTTTACGTGACTTCTGTTTGCCTTAGTTACATCCTTATGGTACTACTCCAAGGCTGTGCCATTCTGAGATACTGCTCTTATCAGAATAAAATGCTGTTCTTTTCAACTGTCTTTTTCAACCTCCCTACTTCCACCTCCCAGACATGGTCAAATGTTTTTCTCCAGGTGACTCATTCTCTTTGACAGCATTGTTTTCCCACAGTTCTGGGCTCAGGACAAAGACCACTGTGGCCACAGGAGTCCTCCATCTCCACAGAACCCCCAGAACCCTGTCAGCTCAAAGTTTCACCATGAGGCAGGAACAAGGACCATGAGAAACAGCTGAGGGCCCCAAGGC
>VZRH01000865.1:0-40895 GCA_013397555.1 Urocynchramus pylzowi
CACACACCAAGCACCACCACACAGACACGCTGGCACTGTCCATTTATTGTTTAACATGATTTTATGAGTAAAATGATGTAAAGCATTTAAAGCAGAAGTTGTGGGAGGGATTTGGCCTTCCAGCACTGGCCATTTGCAGATAAATCAACATGCTTGGAAGGAAGGAATCTTGCTTTTGCTCCATTGCATTGAACACAGGAAGTTTTTTCTGCGGCCTGCGTACAATTGGTGTTGCTCGGAGGGCAGAGTTAGGCCATTTTTTTCCCTGCTGCAAAGAGAAGAACAGCAATGTTCCAAGAGAAGTCATCGCTGCCTGCTGAGGGACAAGCATGTGGCAGGGACTGCCAATGACTTCTCCTGAGCAGAAGAGGCAAGGGCCTCTATGGACTGTGCCAGGGAGTTGGCCTGCAGTGAGCTCCGCTCCCTGAGCACACCCAGCCCCTTCTGCTCTCCCTTTCTACCTCTGACTGGTGCTGATAATGGACACAGGAGTTCTTGCCACAGAGCAGTCACCTGCCTGCACAGCCCCTGATGCCCTCAGACCTGAAATCGACCCCAGCTGTTCCTGGCTATTCCCACCACAATGGGATGGATCCCTTTCCCACAGTTTGGGCACATTCAGACCAGTGATGGGTTCAAGGGCTGCTTTGGCTTCAGAGTAAGCCCAGGGCACAACCCCGTGTTCCCACCCAGCACAGCCCAGCCCCTCCTCACTCACCAACATGGAAACATGCCCCCTCGGCATTCATGCAGAAGACTTATTTCGATTCAATCTCAGTACTGTTGCTCCAGGGAGGACAAAGAAGCGTTAGGGTGCTCGCTGTGAGCCACATGTCCCCCTGGCACCAGCACCAGAACCGGCCTCCCCAGAAGCACCCAGGGACCAGAGCGGGAGCGAGGGCTGGGGCTGCAGGGACGGGGACGCGCCGTGGGCAGCAGGAGAGGAGCAGCGTGCAGGGCTGCAGCAGCGGGGGCAGGCAGGATTCCAGGGCCAGAGCTGCCCCTCCTTGCTCCTCAGCAGCACCACAAGAGAACCCAAACGCTGTTTATCCCATGCCAGAGTCTCACCTATAAATGCACATACAGTGACGGCTGCAAAGATGACTACAGCTGGGTCTAAGAAGGAAAATGGCAGATGAGCAGGAGTTGGGCACCAAAGCTCCCCCCAGCTGGAGCCCAGTGCCCTGTGCCAGGCAGGGCAGGGGCCCGCTGGCAGCCTCAGCTCTCCCAGCGCCGCCTTCCTTCAGCCCTGCAGACGCCCGTGAGGAGAGGGGACAAGGGGCCAACCCCAGGGTCCCTGTGCCCCCCTGCGCTGTCCCACTGCAGGTCCCCTGTCCCAGACCCCTTGAGCCACCCAACTTACCCATGGTTGGCTGGACGGGAGTGACAGCTGCGATGAGTCTGCTCTGAACCTGGTCCCTTGGGAAGCAAGAACAAGAAGTTTCTCCATGGCTGGCAGGTCGGGTCAGCTGGGCTTTGTTGTCTCGCACGATCGCCCCCAGACAACCCTCTCCCACCCAGGAGACCCCGGCCCCCTCCCCTTAAATCAGAGATCCCTCAGCCCCGCCCAGGCCGGGTTTTGGTGGCTGCTCTGCCAGCACAGCGTGAGGAGCAGCCCCCCGTTACTGTCCCCCCCTCAGAGAAAGGCTGCAGGCCCCAAACACCCACCGCGGGAACGCGGCACCCCACGCCACCAACCTGTCCTGCGTGTACTGTGCTCTGAGGGGCCAAGGGCTGCGGGAAAGGTCGAGCAAGGGTGTAGCCGGTCAGATGATTTCCAAGAAATTCTGAAAACGCTCGCTCAGTTTCACTTTCTCCTTAACTCTTGATGTTGCTGCCTGTGTTAGAGCAGGACTGGGGCTCTCCCGGCCTCGGGGTCTCACCCTGGGAATGTCCCCTCAGGGAGCCCTTTCGCCCCGACCGCCCCGGGCGGGAGCTGCGGGAGCTGAGGGGGAAGGACGCGCCGGGCCGGGGGCTGCTCAGGCCTGTGCCAGGGCTCCTGGGGCTCCACGGGGCGTTTCCCCAGCAGGTGTGGGACCGCTGAAACTCCGCGGCTCTAAGGAGCACCACAGGAGTCTGGAGAGCAGAGCTGAAGCGCTCTGCCTGCCTCCTCCCCAGCGGGCAGCCTCACACACCGGCCCAAGCCCCTCTCTGCAGCCCCGCTTGTCCCGCTCCCTGCAGCCACTCCTCAGCCCGAGCCCGCTCGGGGCAGCACGGCGGCGGCGCTCAGGGCCAGCGGGTGCCGTAGCTCATGCGCCGCTGCAGCTGGTTGAAGGGGACCAAATCCAGTTGCAAGTTGATCTGGTTCCTTTTTACCAGCCCCAGGGACGCATCGTCTCTCCGGAGGCGCCGTCTGGATGGTGATGTTGATGGGAGCTCCCGGCGTGGGGGTCCCAGCCCAAAAATACATACTTCTTAACATTCCATAGCACCGGCCGGCTCCATATGGGCATATGAAGAAGTATGTAGGGTTGGGAGGGAGAGGCGGGCGCCGCGGGGCTGGGGGCGCAGGGCACGGGGCTGTCCCTCTGCCGGCCGTGTCCTCCAGCTCCAGTGAGATCCTGGAAGTGACCATGGTGAAACCCGAGACTGGGCAGGGGCTCTGGGGGCCACCTCCTGCCCACCCCCAGTCCCGTCGGTCTCTCTCAGGTGCAGCCCAGGTGGAGGCACTGCCTGTGTGGCCCCTGTGCCTGCAGCCACCCCGCAGCTCCTCGTGTTTGGAGCAGTGACCAACCCATGTGTGCCGCAGACCTAGAGCCCCTCGGGGACTGCAGAGTGCTCAGGGTGGTGTTTTGGGAGGTTTTGGCTGCCCTTTGAGGGTGCTGGGATGCTTTGGGATGCTGCTGAGGCTCAGTGGTTTGGGCTGTGGTGGCACCTGTGGAGCTGCACCTGGGAGGAAATGGGGGCACAGCCAAGGGCTGTGTCCTGTGAGCCTACACAGGCCAGCACGGATGGATGGCAGAGGTAGGTGTCTGTGCTTGGAACCACTTCCAAAGGGGAATCCTCCTCAGCCCTGCCTCTTGGCTTGGCAGGGGTCTCTCCTGCTCCTGCTGCTGTGCTGGGTCAGGATGAATCCACTCGTTCCCCTGCCACCCTGCACCCCCACGACCCCTGCACTCCACATCCCCATATCCATGTGCCAGAGCTAGGTTCAGGCTGGTGCACATGAAGCCAGTGTAGGGGGGCACCCACCTCCCACACCCCCATGCCCCTGCCCATCTCATCTGCAGGGCCAGGAGAAGGACACAGCACTCAGGGCCGTTCCCATCCCCTCCCCCCCAGCAGCTCTGGACTGGGAAGGCTGGAGGTGCCTTTGCCCATGGCAGGAGGGATTCAGCTGAGAGCTCAGAGGCACAACACTCTAACAGGACTGTGGGGGGCTTCCCATCCCCAGCACAGCTTGGCCATGGCAGGGTGACAGAGGGGACACACCTTGACTTCAGTGACCTTCCCAGCCCTGAATCTGCAGCTGGAACAGGAAAATGGCAGGTACAGGGAGTGTTCCTGGGTTCCCAGGGCTGCCCCCTCTCAGGGCAGGGGAGCAAGGGGTGCGTGGGTGTCCAGCTCTGGGCAGGAGGGGCTGTCTGGACACAGTGTGGCCGTGACTCAGCACTGGGAGCCATGGCCACACACGCTGCAGCTCCCTGCAAGGAGCCCCCGGGTGCCAAGTACAGCCTCACGTCACCAGCCCAGCTCACAGCAGCCACAGGCAGCAGTCGCTGCTCAGTGGCATCCCCGAGACACCAACCACTGCTGTGGGACACAGCATGACACAGGCAGGATGCTCTGCCAGCACCCCAGGAGCTCCCCCATGGCTGGTCCCCAGGGATCCGGCCCTGAGGATCCCAGACACGGCTCCCAGGACCCAAGACAAGTGCCCAGCCCAGCAGGAGCAGTGGGGCACAGCGTGTCTGGCAGGACCAGCAGCCCTGTCCCACCCCAAATGCAACCGAGTGGGTGTCCTGAGCCCGAGGCTGCAGAGATGCACCCACGTCACCCCTGGGGCTCTGCCGGCCCTGCAGGGCAGTGCCATGCTGCCCTGAGGGTTTGCAGGAGCACTGCCGGGCTCCCAGGGACTGCCAGCACTGTCAGGCTTCAGTGGGAGCCAAAAGCTCAGGGCTCAACCCACCCTGAAACCGCAAAGCCAGGGCTCTCACATCTCAGCCGAGTTCATCTCCAGTCACCTCGGCTGACCTTGGGCAGCCTCCCAGTGCTGGGTATTAGAGACACCCCAGCCCGAGTGGCCCACGCAGCCCCAGCCCGTGGCACGGTCCCCACAGCCCTCGGCCGGGCTCTCCCAGTGACCTTGGAGGGCTGCACCCAGCTGCACAGGATGCTCGCTGCATCCAGGGCACCTCGTGTCCCCCAGCTCCAGCCCGGGCCCCCCCTGCCCGTTCCCAGCACCCCTCCTTGCCCCTGCCCTGTTCCACAGATCGGTTCTACCCCACTGCCCTCTCTGTGCCCAGACATTTCCAGCCATCACCACCAACCCCTCTGCAGCCCTGGGCGTGCCCCCCACCACTGAAGGCATCCCTGAGCCCTCCCCAGCCCCAGCACTGCATTTTGCAGCTGTAGACCCCGAGCCGAAACCCACCAGGGAGCTGTGGCCCGGGGCAGCCCCTCTTCCACGAATTCTCCATGCCCGCAGACCGGCTGTGAGTCCCCGGCCAGGGCAGCCCCCCGTGTTCTGTACCGGCCCCGAGAGCAGCTCCGTGCCCCGGCAGGGTGGTTTGTGGGCACCAGACGGCTTTGCAGGGGGAGGTGAAGGAGCCGGGGGGCTGTCGGGGCCGGCCGTAGTGTCACCCAAGCGCCCGCAGGCACCCAACAACCCCAGCTTGGCTATAAAAGGAAGAGTCTTTTTTTTTTCCCCGGCTCCGACAGCGCCGCGTCCCTGGCCGAGCTCTGCAGCCGCTGCCCCGCAGGGGCCTTCCCAAGTTTTGCCATCCAGCGCTGCCCCCCCAGCCGGCTTCCCCCGGCTCATCCATCCCCAGGAAACCCACTGCAGCAGCTGCTGGGTGACTTATAAAATACCAAGAGGCCCAGCAAGCAGGAGGGAGGTGGGTGCAAGGGGAGCGCTGGCACAGGGTGCCTGGGGGAGCACCCCGGCTCCCGTCCTGCCTCCCTTCGCCCGCGGCATTGCCCGTGTCGGGGCCGTGGGCGAATGACCCTGGTGCACCCGGCCGTGGTGGTCAGCACTTCCCTCCGTGCGAGTCCAAAATGTGATGAGTCCAGAAGTTGGGTTTCCCACCCTATCCCAGAGGCGTGGGGTGTCCCCGCTTTGCGTGACAGAAGGCGCCTCGGCTCCCTGGGAGGGGGTGACCTGCCCCGGTGCAGGGGGACACCCGCAGGCAGAAGGGCCGGGTGCTGCCCGCAGAACCCGAGCACTCACCACCCAGGACCCCTCTGCTGCCGGGACCTGCTGGGGGCCCCATTGTCCCCCCAGCCACACGGAGACTTGCTGCCACTCGCCGCTCCTCCGCTTCCACCCGGGCTGGCCCCAAGCAGGGGGGGCTGCGGTGTCCCCCTCCTCAGGGTGTCCCCTCCCCGCCCACGCCGAGCCGCTACCGGCGCCCCGCTGCAGGAGCATCCCCGGCCCCGGCGGGCTCAGCACCGGCCGGGCTCGCTGAAGGTTAAACCTTGGCGGCGGTGAAAGCCCCGCTGTCCCCCGCAGACCCCGCACCTCCCGCCCGCAAGGCCACTCACGGTCCTGGAGGTGACACCGGCCGCAGCAGGCTGGGCTGGCGGCAGCGAGCTGCGGTGACACCCGGCACGAGCACGCGGCTTCCCTGCTCGCCTTGACTTTGCCACAGGACTCCTCCGGCTCGTCCGCAGGAGCTTGCAGCATCCTCCAGTTCAGCGGGAGAAGTTCCTCGCCAGGGAGGGAGGGAGGAGGGAGGGATTTAAGGCAGACCCTGCCTGGGATGCAACATCTACGGGTGCAGTCGGAGACCCCTCGCTCGCTGGGCACCCCAAAGCTCCCTCCTCGCCCGCCCCATCCTGGTCTCGGTGTCCCGGCACACGTGCCCGATTCTGGGGATGCTGCGTGGGTGATCTCTGCTGAGAAACCCTCTCCCTCCCGGTCAGAGACAGCCAGGGCTGCCACCAGCACGCAGACAGCCGGCCAGCTCTGCCACCTGCCCCACGTCCCCCGGGTGCCCGGCGGTGCCCAAAGCCATGTCCTGGGGGGAGCCGGCACACACCCCTGGGCCCAGCAGCAGCCCAGGGCAGCTCGAGGGCAAAACGGAGCTCGTGGAGTGCACAGAAGGGTAAAACCTGTCACCACCTCAGCCACAGGAGATTCCCATGGCCAGGGAACCCCGTGGGGATGGGGATCCCTGGGTTGCTCCAGGCCACGCGCTTGGGGTGTCCCCAGCACCCACGGGCGGTTGTTCCAGCATCCCCAGCCGCCAAGTCCGGGGCTACAGGGCTGCTCTGCCCACCCGGAGCCCCGCCTGTCCTACCTGCAGAGAGCTGGCAGGGCAAGGGGGACCCCTGCCCGGGGCAGGATGCTGGGAGACACCTTAGCGTGGTTCCCAAAGGGAAAAGCCAGGACCAGCAGTGTGGCATCCCTCCCGCGGCGATCCCGGCGGCTCCCTGCCTGCCACGACACCCTCCCCACCCCGGGTGCGCTCTGTTTGCCTGCTATTTTTGGCAGCCTCCTAAGAGCTCCTCTCAGGCTATTAATAATGAGAGTGAGAAATTCGTTTGGCCTCTCCTATATAAGGAAAGGTAGAGGCTTAGAGGCAGCTAAATATACTGACGCGTTCGGGAGCGAGCGGGGAGCCTTTGGCACCGCGTGTGGAAAAGAGATTGTTTGAACAATGGAAAGACGGACTCACTCGGCGCACGGGGCCCCGCCTGGACCGGCGGGAGGACGGAGGGATGGACGGAGGGTGACGGTGCCCGCGGGCCTCCACCGCGGCACCCGCATCGCCCCCGATGCCCCTCGGGGCTCTGCCTCAGCAGGAGGAGCAGCGGGAGAGGGGAGGCAGGAGCAGGGATGCTCTGCAACTCCTGCTCCGAGCCAGCCACGCTCGCCCCAAAATGCCTGTGAGAACTCCCAGTGGGCCAGCAGCGACCCGGGGAGTGACACTGGGTCTGTGCCGGGTCAGGAGGGACGTGAGGGGTGCTGGTGGCGGGGAGCAGGTGGGCGGCTGTGGAGCGATCAGTTCCCACTGGGACAGGGGCGGCACAGGGTCGGTCCTCCAGCTGAGCCCCCGCGAATCCCGGCCTCTCTCAGGGCCGTGACCAACGCTCCTGCCCGGCTCTGGAACAGCCCCGGGGGCATCTCCCGCAGCCGGGGGCGCTGCAGCGTGCCAGCGGTGCCACAATGTGTCCCCATTTCCCAGGGAGCCACCAGCACCCCTGCAGTGTGCCCACACCCTCGGCACAGGGATAATTTACGGAGCCATGGTTCCTGTAACTGTGTCCCCCCCGGGGGACCCGGGCGAGGTGCGGGAGCTCCGGTCAGGGAGAGCCCGGCTGGAAGAAGGAAAGCAGCAGCAATCCAGGGAATCCTAATGACAGGAAGGCGCTGGGGAGCAGCGCCAAATCCACACGGTCGGAGCAAGGACGGCACATGCAGCAGGATGAGTACAAAGAGAGGAAAAACCGGGCTCCTCTGGCTCCGGAAAGAGCCTTTGGGTTTTTTAACTCTTCGAAACCCCGGGTGCTGCTTAGAGAGGCACAAGTGGTGCAGCTGCGGCTGCAGCCCCGACCTCCCCGGCTCCGTCACGGTCCGACAGGCGCCTGGCCTTGGCCTCGGCCAAATCCCCGCACCCGAGGGACTGCGGGGCTTCCCCGGGCTGCTGAGCCACCAAAACACCGGGACAGCCGTGGTGGGCAGAGTCCTCGAGCTGCTGCCTTGGCCATTGTCACAGCTGCATCAGTTTCTTGAGCTGTGAAATTCCAGCTATAAAACCTATTTTACAGACTGCGAGCCTGGGGCTGCTCTGAGGCTCCAGCCCAGGCCCTGATCCCCCCCTGGGGATGTGACACAGACCAAAAACTGCTGAAGGCAGGAGCAGCTCTTTGCCCTCAGGGCAGTGAGAAACCCCATTCTCCTCTTCTGGCGCTGCCCCGGGGCTGCTGCACGTTCTCCCCACCCACCAAGCAAGCGGAGCCGCAGCTGGGGAGCTCAGCAGATCCCGCTCCCTCTGTCCTCAGGTGACATTGAGGGAAGTGAACTCAGAGGCTCCAGCCCACCCCATGGACCACGTGAACTGTGCATGGACAAAGGGCAGCTCTGAAGGTGAATCTCCTTCCCTCTCTGAAAAATCTGTGTCCGAATGCCCTCGGGTCCCTCCTGACTGCCATGGTGCTAAAGTTGTTCCCTACACAGCCAGCCCCAGCAAGAGCTGGGTGGCCACAGACATCTCCTTCAAGGACTCCACTAATTAATAAATGTTCCTCTGCTGCATGAGGAGGTGCTGCTATCCAGGTATGGGGCAGCTGCTGTTTTGCTTTCCTGTGAAATCAAGTCTTTGGTGAGAACTGTCCCACAGCTGAAACTGGAGAAAGAAGCAAAACACCTTCTCATTTGCAAGAAACACCTTCCCATTTGCAGGAAACACCTTCCCATTTGCAAGAAACATTTTGGTTTTTTTAAAAAAAGACTTGTAGTCTTGACCCGAGTAAAACTGGAATCACCAAACATCATTAACCAAAGTGCAGACAGGTTGGGAACCCCCAGCTATGCAGCAGGATGTGGAAAAGATTTAAGAGCAAACTATTTCAAAAGTAGAATTTGCTTCAAAAATCTTCACCAGCACTTGAATATGTTAAAGGAAACAAAACTGAGTGAAGGTGCTGGTTCACCTGACAGATGTCTCAGCCTTTAACTTCCACATGTGGGCAACTTGTAGCCAGTGTCTAATTGTGAAATCATAAAGCATAGCAATGCAGAAACCTTCCTGAGCAAGGTCACGCTCACGGTGCTCGGGCAACAAACCCAGCAAAATTAGTGACACTGGGGGAGGAGGAGAGCAGGGAAAGGGATTCCAAAACCCCAGGGAAGCTCTGTGCACACACCTGGGGAGGGCTGTGCTCCTGGGGCACTACAGCAGACAGCCCATCCTGCTCCTACCTTCGGCCAGAAGTTCCCACCTTCAGCCTGGGGGGTCTCCTTGCCTCTGTCAGCCCCACACATCCCTGTGTCCCCAAAGCTGGGGTGCAGAGCCTGTCCCCATTCCCAAAGGCTTGGTGGCACTGAGGATTAACACGTGGAGGGGGAAGAGGCTGCACAGCCAGGGAATACTAATGGGAGCCAGGGATCTAATGTGAGCTTGTGCTGTGCTGTCACAAACCTGCACTCGGAGATGGAAAGTGACTACAAGCTGCTGGGCATGGAGGAAAGGCCAAAGCCCTCCCCAAAGCCCAAATCTGATTGGGGTGCAGCCCCTCAGTACAGCACCCCCACCTGAAGGGCTGTGACCCCACAGTGAAACTCAGGGGTGAAGGAAACAACCGCAGCTGAACAAAGGTGTTGGAGGTAACAGCTGCACGGACTGTAATTCCCTCTCCTGTAACAAGCAGCCAGGCTCACTGGAAAGCCCATCCTGTGTCTGTTGAGCAGGGCACTGACTCCTGCAGCAATGTCCAATGGCTGAGACCCCACCTGCTGCTGGGGGCCCTCCCTGGGATGGGCAGGAATGAGGGGCTCAAAAAGCACAAGCCCCAAACGACCAGAACCCCACAGAGCCCAACAGCTCCCCTCTCCCAGCACAAAGTGCTCCCAGGTGCAGCCTCAGGGGAGTCAATCCCTGCAGCTCTAAACCCTCCTGCTCCCAGTTTGTTCACTTACATCCAAATGAAGGCACACACAGAGGGTGGTGTCACCCAAGAGTTAAGTGTGTGGCCATGGGACAGCCAGCGCTGGGCTGTGCCCTCTGAGGAGCATCCCAGGGTCAGCCCTCCCCGTGTGTGGTCCTGGGTGGGTTTGGAGGAAAGGAGCCCTGGGGGGAGCGGGTGCAGGAGCCTCCAGGAGGGGAAGCCTGAGCCAAGCCCCAGCTGTGTGCCAGACAACCCAGGCAGAGGCTGGCCCGTGCTGTGACGCCAGCAAACGCCGTGGCCTCAGCTCTGTGAGAGCTGCAGGCTCCAGAGCTGGGCCTGAGGAACAGCTGATGGCCCAAAAAATAAACTCAGCAGCAGCCACGACTACATTCAGTGAGGAACATCCCCTCACGTTCAATAGTGTTTAATCTTCATCTAGCTCAACACAAATCAGTAGTGCAGCAATATAAATACAACTGAGGAACTTAAAGCCTTTTGGCTTTCATAGCTCAATAAGAAAAAAAAAAAAAAAGCCAACGAAACCAGTTTCCAGTTTTTAAATTAAACACAAAGAAAGGCAATGAACTGCCCACCATCCCCAGAGAAGCAGTGGCATCCTTCATGCCAGCACGAGGCTGAGCTCTGCCCGAGGACAGGGTGCAACTCACGACAGCAGCACAGTGAGATAAGGGAGTGGGAATGGGAAAGGACCCCCCTGCCTGCCCTTGGGCTCAGGCAGCAGGGACACAGTGACACGCTGTGCCACGTGCTGCTGGCACTGCCCACCACCCTTGGGTACCCAGAGTTCCCTTTTCCACCACAAAAGGACACCACGTGTGCTCTTCACACTGCGACAGGAGCACACAGGGCTCTGCAGCCACGACAGCACAAGGCCAGTGAGCTGCCAGCCTGAGGGAGCAGCCAGCTGGGGACTGCAGAGACCAATCCCCATCACCTGGGATGTGCAAATTTTAAGGGGAAAAAAAAACCTAAACAAAAAAACCACAGTACATAGTGTTCCATAAGTGAGATATGGTTAATGTCCAGCCTCATGGACGGCCTGGTGACCAACAGAAGGTGCTGGGGCCACATGTCACAGCTTTGGAATGAAGCCAGATGTTGGACACAGGTACCAAAGGTGGGTGTGTGTCCCCCCAGCTCTGGTACCAAGCAGGACTTTGCTGCAGGAGGGGGTCTCCCAGCCTGGGCAGTAACCACAGGTCAGCTTTTCACATATGAACAGGCACCAAGTCCCCAGCACTCCCCATGAGAGGGGCCTGACAGTGATTTCAAACAGCCACAAACCCCTCTCCTACCTGCAAACTGCCAGAGTGTGACCAGAGTGTTTACATTCCCCCTCCTCTACACTCCAACAGCAGCCAAGTGCATGTGAAAGGACAAGTCTACATTAAAATAGTGCTTAAACCATTAGGGAAGGTGGGAGTAAAGGAGAAGAAAGTTGTTGGACAGCACAAGTAGCCTGTGGTAGGCTACAGGAGCCTGAAGGGAGCTCAAGGACTTGACCTTCCTTCTCCAAGGAGCTCCAAGGTAAGTGAGCTGGAAGTCCACAGGTGCTCCCTCCACTGCAGTCTGAGGTGGCTTAGGAGGGTCCTGCACATTCACAGTTGCTCCAAGTGGTTCTGTCCTGCCCTCTCCAGATGCCAGCTCCATTCTTTCCTGACTCTTCTCCTGGGGTTCACAGTTGCCTTCTCCTCCCTTTGATTTCCCTTGAAGTTCAAATTCAAGTACAACCAGTTTTAACCGAATGAAAAGAAACCCACAAAACCAAAGTTATTTTCTGTGAAACGAGTTAGCAGCGTTGTCCTGGTCAAAGTGGCCTCCAAAGGCCCCTGGTAGGACAGGGACAGGATTGGCCTTCCCTGCTGAGCTCCAGCCAAGGCTGCCCAAGGGGAGCTATAGGATTTCCTCCCTCTGGTTCTTGGGTTTGAGGGTCAGCTGTCCGTTGCGCAAGGAGCCGTTCTGGCTGCGGAGCAGTTTCCCTTTTTCCCGGTCAGGCCATGTGAAGATGGCTTCATCGCTGTCCAGCTCAGACTCTGAGTGCATCAGGCTCGTGTTGAGGACTTGGGCTTTCTGTCTGCCACCTTGAAGGGGAAACATTTCCAGGTTAGAAATGCTTTTAACACCAGTGTGCTCCATCCCCTCTAAGTCTCCTTTTCCGATCACATCTAAGAGGCAGCAGAATCTGACTTTCCTCTGTGTGTCTCTTATTCCCTCTGATGCTGAAGCCAAAGTGATCCTGTCTCAGACACTCTGGCATGTCAGAGGTCACAACAACACTCCAAGACAGCACAAAGCACAACAAGCAGACAGGAAGGCAATGATGTGACCAGAAGGGGCTGTGAGTACACGTGGGAGCTCTGTCTCCCTGACCTTGCTCGGGGCATTGCCTAGAAAATGCTTGGAGGGCTCACAACTGGAGTAAGAGAAAATGCAGGTGTGTGAGGGAAGATCTCTGCCATCTCACTACCCTCTCCCTACTCTCCTCTCTGCCACTCCTGCCTGCAAGGGAAGAGAGATAAATTAGCAGGATGAATTTAGATTAATGCACAAGGACAGGAGAGAGACATTTACTGATATTGTCAGCAGAGGAAATATTTAAATTTAGCTTTTCTTTAATGAAGTAATGCAACATTTCCTCTGTTAGCAGAAAGCTCCCTGGACATATCTAGCAGGGAAAAAGACTTCAGTCAGCAGCCAGCCTCAAAAGCAGCAAGATGAGTTTAGTTACCAGAGAGCAAATGGTGAGGCACATTTAGCACATTTATTGCACAGTGGGCTCTGAGGTGACAGATGGTCAGATTAAAGCAGAGTTGGGTGCTGAGGGAGGGAAACACACCCGGGTTTCCTGCAAGGGTATCTGTGTTTGAGCACTTGGGACAGCCTGGTCCTCGGAGGAACAGCTGATCAGTCTGTCACTGCATGCCCTCCATGCTGCTCTTGGGCACTGCTCACTTTGCTGGAACACCATTAAATGGGATAATACTGGGTTGAGCAGGCATTTTCTGCTAGCAAACAAGGATCAGGGACTCTTTTTCATGCACAGTTAACACATCCCCTTCTCTAAACAAAACCAGGACACACTCTGGTATGAAACACACACTCAGCAGCTGCAGAGCTCCCTGGCATTCAGCAGGGCTGGACTTGGCACATCCTTCCCAACACTTCCCTCTTTTCCTGGTCAGTCAGCAGGTGGCCATGGCTTGGTTCATGTATCAGATAAAAACACTCCAGCCTGAAATAACTCTCTGCTCTTTGCAAAGCACTGACAAGCACTCTCAGGACAGCAATGCGGGCAGGAAAATGCTGGCTAAGAACACTGAAGACAAATCCTGCCTTTCTGGAATGGGCCAACAGACCTGCAGCCACATGCACCATTGAGGAAGTCATGGATCTCCCTCTGAAATACACCTGCTTGCTGGAAAAATAGAGGATGAGCTAAAATGTGAAATTTTCACAGCCTGATGTGTACAGGAGCAAGAATAAATAAGTTGATGAACCAGTTTGTGGTGGGCGAGTAGCAGAGCAGGAATAAACCCCAATCTCTCCAGTACACAAGTATTTTGAGGTTGTTCTCAGGTGTTGATCAGTTTAGTGTAATGTTTAGTGCCACTGAATTCCTGCTTTGCTGTAGAGAATGACCAAAGAATTGCATATTGGCAAGAAGGGAACTACCAGAACCCAGGGGAAAGCTTCAGAGCAGGAGAAGTTACAGTCAAGACCAAATTTTGGGCTTCCTGAGTCAGACTGTTCTGCACAGCTTAATGCATCCACTTCCTGCTTCTGAGGTACCAAGTGGAGACATCAGGACCAGGCCAGTTTCAGCCCCAATTTCCAAACCTAAAAGTTAGATGACTTTACTAAATACCCCACATGACAAGATCTCAGATCTTCTGAGACCCCACTGTCAGTCCCTACACCACATTTGTTTCACTGTGATTTTAAGTCCACTGAGGAAGAGTCTTCAGTCAGCACTCTGGAAGTGCTGAGCTCTTCCCTCTCATGTTTTACCTGATTTGGGATTTGGTTTTAACTCCAGGCTTTCTTGATCCGTTGCATCCAAAATCTTGTATTTGCTTTTTCTTTTGGATTTTCCTTTCCGTCTAAAGGGGAGAAAAAGGAATTAAGAAACAGTCCATTTCCAAAAGAGCCAGAAGAAAAACAACTCTGATCTTCAAAGCTAAAGCACTCGCTATTTAGGATTATGTTCATATTACAAAGCAAAACATTAAAATGTTGCTCAGTTGCTTTGGATAGGTTAATCCATGTCAGAATCCAAGACATTCCTCGCTGTGCCCTGAATCCCGGACAGGGGTCTGGACAGCCCTGGCAGGAAGCCAGAAACACTCAGGGCTTTGATCTCAGCCCATGGAACAAATTACCAAGCTTATATGAGGAATCACAAGTCACAAAAGTTTAGACAACACAGTAGCAGTAGTCATAGGGTGAAAGGAGAAAATTTGGGATTTGGTACAGGTGGGTTTAAAACCCTAAGATGGAGGGATTGGGGCGTGCCCTGTCCTTCTTCCTTCTTCTTCCTAATGTCCATCTTTTAGGTGATGCTGGCATTTTTAGATTGGTTCAGAGTAGAAAGTCACTGTCTAACACAGGTGTTAGGGATTGGCACACAATCGTAAATATCTAATAGGTAGTTCATGGTATAAAAGATAGCACCAGCCCCATGGGAGGGGAGTGCACCTTGGACTGACCTGCTGGCCAGAGCTCAGCGGGTCAGCAAGAAAATATTTTAGATAAGAAACAATAAACATCACTGAGAACACGAGCAGAAGACTCCTGACTCCTTCTTGGACAGCTGGGTTGGGAAAAGCGGCTTCCACCAACATCTGGGGTCATCTCCAGCAGAGAAGACCCCGACAAATCTAAATTTTGCTTCTTAACATAACCCAGAGTTCTGGAACTTCAACATTTAACTTGAAACACTTAAATGAGAAAACCCAACATCCCAAGGCTCAGCAGATGACCTGCTGGGACAATGGGTTTGAATCTTTAACTTCCTACTGCAAACACCTGGCTGTGAAACCTGGATACAGCAGGGTTTGGTCTCAGTCCCACCTCTTGCAGCAGCAGATCACCATCCACGACAAGATTCCCAAGGCAACCACGATGACAAAAGATGCAATGATCACATACAGCACACTCCACTCTGCAGAAAAAACCCCAGAGATAAATACATTTTGGCACCTCGTACAATTGACAGTGCACATTTTAGGGGACTGGATTTGGGAAAAAAAAGTTGAAGCCTGGCCCTTTGCTGAATTAGAGGTCGGCATTCCCCACTGGCAGCACCACCAGATCCCCTTGGGAAACTCAAGATCCAGTGTGTGGACTTGCTGGGCAGTGTTCACTGTGTGCTGGTTTATAAAATTTACTTTCCTGTGGCAGGAAAGCCTCTGTACAGACATGACAGAAGAGAGCTGTGGTTTATACACCCAGACTGGACTCAACTTTTAGTGAGTGTCCAGTGGGAAGGTCTGAAGGGGACTCACTCCCCTGTCAAACATCATCTGCCAAGAAGGTGAGACAAGGGTCATGGTGTCAGCATCTCATCAGAGCAACAGGGATACAGCAGGTGCCTGGCAGTGTGCCCACCCTGGTTTCAAACACGGGTTCCTCTGCCAAGGTGCCCACCCCGGGGGGCTCACGTACCGCAGTTGCTCTCGCCGTCCCCCATCTGCACCCTGAGGAAGTTCTCCATCCAGAACGGGTCACACACGCAGCGCTTGGTGAAGGAGTCACAGCGCCCGTGCTCAGAGCAGTTCAGCTGACAGGCTGGGGGCCAAAACCAGCAAGGTGAACTAAATGACTCACAGGTGAGGCAAAAACGGGACAAAACAGTTCAATACAGCCAACCCCTCCTGCAGGCTCTGACCTGAATGTGGCCCCTCCGTAGCTCATTCATAGCTCAGCCGTAATCACAAGAGGTGAGAAGTGCAAACGTAAGCACCTGGGCCTCATGCCAAAATGAAACATCCCACTTCACCAGCAACATGCATTTTGCCTAATAAATCCTCATTTTGATATACAAGTTATAGAATTTGTATATTTGTCAAGTAAATGTTTCTAAACAAAGTTTTGATTTTCCAATTCAAACCCTGCCTGTGAGACAGACAAGAAACAAACAGATCCTTTGGAGGCACCAAACAGAACTGAAAAATGGCTTCGGAAGGCCACAAAATGGTAAGATCAGGAAGTAATGAAAATAATTACTTTACACAATTCTAGTTTAAAATCTCTAGCTGATCAGCAAATGATCCTCACAGGATGGATCTCATAAAAGAAAAGCAGTGTTAATGTAAAGATGTAAAATAATGATAGAAGGGGAACATTTCCTGCAGACTGATGTTTGTGCTGCACAGGAAACAAGTGGGTTCACAGCTACCAAGATGTGCAGTTTATTGTTTCCAGGATGACACTGATTTCAGTGGCTATAGTCCATTAACACTGTATTTTAGTTTCATAAGTATCAATCTGCTTTTGGTTTTCTGAACTCTAATCTTCACAGCAACACTGCAAGTAATTATTTATAAGAAGTTGAATAGTGAATAGACGGAAGTAATTGGTAAATAAGTGATTAGTGAATAGTCTAATAGGCTTAATTTCTGTTTCCCATTTATTAACATGAAAGCTCCTGCAGTGAGTGTAAGTGTGTGGGCACGTGGGTGGTTTTAGCACCCTTATTCTGTGAGGCAGCTGAAAAGAAGGTAAAAGATGTTCAGTCTGTCCCAAGAGACTCTCACTTACTGACTGTGTTAATCTCCAGTGCCCGGAAGATGAGGAAGTCTGACTGTTGTTTCCTCAGTTCGTTCTTCAGCGTCCAGGCCACCTCTCGTCCTTTGAATATCTGATGGGGAGGCTGGTTCTGCACAAAGAACACCATCTTCGTGCTGGAAGAAAGGCAAGAATTATTATCTGCTGCTTCTCCAAACATCAGGTGGAGAGCCACACTCTCCAGTCTGTCATTAGAGGGACTTACTCAGAATCCCAAATTTATCTGAAGACCAGACTTCTGGCTCTGTTTGAAAGCAGTAATGGCAGACCTGCTCCTACAGTAGAAAACCCTTCAGGATATCTGATCCATTCATGTTTTCCAAGTGAGGGCTGCACTGTTCTTGAATTTGCACATCAAGCAGATCTTTGCATGTTCATGCTAAGCATCAAATCCCCAAACTTAAAGGTCCTGCTGTCTTCATATTTTCCTTTCTTCCTCCCTGTGGGATCCTGAGACTTTACTACACCTGGAACTTGGGGATCCATTTACAGGCTCAGCACAGAGCTCCAGCACCAGACAGTGGAAGTTTACAGTCTTTTGCAGAGTTGAGTTTGAATGCACCAAGTGCTACAGCCCAAAAACAACCCAGGTGTGAAGGATTCTGTATTCTACAGCTTTACTGCACTAACTTTATGATAGAAGAACTTGTTCCTCATGGCTTGCTCACCTTGCAGAGCCCTGTGGATCCTTTAGACTCACAAAAGGATGCAGGGATGTTTGAGATTTATTATCACTAGTGAGCTCATGAGTCAACGACATATCAGTGAAATCCTCAGAGTATGTGAAAAAGAACAAATCAACAGTCAGAGGAAAAAGCTCTTTTTAAACAGTACAAGTTACTTTGACAGTGGAAGCAAAAATGGGATCTTAAAGCCATCTGTCAGGAAACAACCTCTGCTCCTTTATAACACTTCCCACTCTTTTGTCTGCTAGAACACATAAACAGATGAAGCATTAATGACAAGAATCCCTTACTTGCCTTACTCAGGGGCGACTGGCTTGCTCATGGCAGAGACAGAGAGCTACTGTTACAACAGAAAGTGCTGGCTCCTCTGTTCTCAGCTCCCTAGGTTTGCATGGACAATGAATTCTGATTTTCCTGCTGCAGCAGGCCACGTGGACATGAAGGAATTGATATATCACAGCACTCAGCTAGGTGTAAAGTTAACAGCAGATTTATTGCTGACTTGCTGCAGGACTTTAAGCATGTCCCTTAAATCTTCTTCAATGCTTTAGGTACTTTAAAACTACTCCCCTTTTAATAAAAACTAAGTGCAATACTGCACTTATTTCAACAGATTTCCACTCATGGCTTGTTGCCACTCTCCAGGCAGGCAACACCATCCTGACTTACAGCCCTGCTCAGCAGCCAACTTCCATGCATTTAGGATAAATGCAGTTTTCTGTATGCCAATTACTAATCAAAATTAAGCTTTTCTATCTCTTCTAACAGAAATTACATTGGCTTTCAACATTTTTTCATACACTAAGTTGAAGCTCTTGTGTAGGCAATAAAGGTACTGCAGAATTAGTGGAAGATGTCCCTGCCTGTGGCTGTGTGGGTGGAGTTGGATGATCCTTAAGGTCCCTTCCTACCCAAACCAGTCTGTGATTGTAGGAACTACCAATCTGGCATGAAGATGAGGAGGATTGTTACACACTCTGGTGTGTCATAAGTGTTTCAGCAAACCCCTGCACCAAGCCCCTTTACTTCTCCAGCTGCAGAGCATCCCTTCACACAGTCTCCACAATTTTCAAAAAACAAATCAGATTTGTTCTTATTTTACAGGTTTGAGGAGAAAATACTTTAGCAGCAGCAGTTTTCAAGGGCAATGCACCATCCCCAGAGGAGAAAGATACTCAAGACCTGCTTGGCAACTCTGATCCGAGCAGGAATATCAACGTCAAGCTACAACTCCACATGTTCCAATGACCCAATCTGCTTTCCAAGAGGCCTTGATTTTCCAAACCCTCAAGCAATTCCTTGCTGTGTACCCTCCCAGCTGAACCCCACCTTTGTTCAGTGTATGGCTGGATCTTTTGCACGGTGATGTCTGAGTCGAGGACCCCCAGCAGCACCCCGATCTGCCGGATGAACATCCCCTTCTGCCGCTCCGTCAGCTGGCTCACGTTCACATCCAGAATTATCTCCACCAGGTTATTTTTCCTAGGATCTAGAGAGAATGTAGATTGTACAGATCTTTAGAGTTTCTATTTAGCAGCCGGGCAAAAGGTAGGTTTTTAGCTATCTTTCCAGGATGTTTCTGATTTGAACACAGAACTACAGACTGGCACTGTGGGAATGGACACAAGTATGGCTTTCATAGGTAACAGAAGCAGTGAGAATCAGCCCTCAAAAACCACAGGAAAACACAACCACATCCCCCAAAACTTTTGATGTTTACAGTTCTAAACTGGACTAGATGACACATTTTAATTCCAGTATACTGTATCCAGAGGGCTGCAGGCAAATGTGGTACAGCACAAAACCCACACTCACCAGGTTTGACCTCCACCGTGGTCCTTTCCACATCACTCTCTCCTTTGGCATCTGTTACTCTGAGGTGAAATGTGTAGGTCCCTTCTACCAGATTGGACAGGAGGAGGACAGGATGATGGTCTGAATTATTTAAGACTTCCTGGAAGGCAGAACAAAGTAAGTATGAGGATTAATAAGTAAAGGCTTACTAAGTAAAGTAAAGTAAAGTGAGGATCCTATAAGTAAAGGATCAAAGTAGCACCATGTATCATATTTCAGGATATGATTAACAGCCCAACAATGAGCTCTGTATTTCCTCAGGAGCTGTCAACACTACCTTGCACTGATTTTTGTGATCCTTTACAGAAAGAAAAGCTCACCCCAGCTGCAGGGCTCCCCTCATCCCGGGTCCACAAGTAGCTGACAATTCCTTTATCATCAGAGGACTTCGATCCATCCAACTCTGCTGTGTTTGTGGGCAAGGTGATGACAACATTACCAGCAATCTTTGCAACAGGGGGCTTGTTTATCTCTAAATAAACAGAGAGAAAACACTTGGAGAAAGATCTTGCAATGCCCAATCAAAAAATCACTGCATTAGATCTCCAGTGTTCTCCAGAAAGATCTCCAGTGTACTCCTAGGGAAGAGAAGGGAAATACTGCAGAATTAAGCTGAAAATACCATTCCTCCAGAAAAGGGCAAATCTCAAGGCCATTTCAGTGCTCTCCACATTGTCTCCCTCCACTCCTTACTTTTGTTGTGTCTCTGAACACAGGTTTAGCTGAACTGGTCAGAGATAACCTGTGACTGAGCAGCTCTGCTCGTGGCTGGACGTACCTTCCTTGACGATGACGTTGACGGAGCTTTGGCTCTGCAGGTTCCTCTCATCTTTCACTGTCAGAGTGAACTCATATGTCCCAACCTGGAGTCCTGTGACAGTGGCAATGCTGCTGTTGGCATTCTCCAGCTTCACACCATCTGGACCCCTAACCAAGACACAAGGGGTTTGGTTCATTTTTGACCTTTTTCAGGGGTTTTGATAAGTCTAAACTTTGCACAGAGCACTGGAGGCAGTCTTGCTCCAAACAGGAGCCTGGAAATAATAGTCCATTATAAAAATCAAAATTAAGTTCTCCAGTTACAGCAAGATAATCTAAAGAATAAGTGCAGGATCCAGAACAAAAAGCATAATTTCTGGCAGGTTAATGTTTTGGTTAATTTTAAACCAGAGAAACACTGATAACAGCACTTAGGTGGTGTTTACAAATAGTGGTACTTTCAGCAAATTGGCTTGAGAACTGCACAATGAGGCAATTTTGTAAAAAAAAAAAAAAAAAAAAAAAAAAAAAGGACAAAAAACCAAAACAACTCCTCCAGGAATTTTCTGAACCACCTACTTAAAAACATCCATACATTCAATACAAGTTTCCTTACACTGGGATCCTGTGGTTTTGGTTAATAACCCCACATTTTTCCCATTTGCCCTTATTAGACAAAGAGCTGCTATGAACCTTATTATTTTTCNTTAAAAAAAAAAAAAAAAAAAAAAAAAAAAGGTACAAAGCATTGACAGTCCTTCATTTCTAGGGCTTTGCACAGACTTTCCATTAGCAAACAGAAAAAGCTACTGCAAGTTGCTCATAGGCTTTTTCCTGAATTCCCTAAAGCATTTCAGGGAATTTAGAGTTGGAAGAGAACTCTGCCTCCTTTAAACAAACTGCAAAAACATCAAGTTAGGAGGCCCTGCTGTTGTTTGATTACAAGGCTCAGTCTCTCCATGAGACCAAGCCCCAACTCTACTGCTGTGAATGGAAACACAGCTGAGCCACACCACGCTCAGAGTGGGAGCCAGGCCTAGAGATGAAGGCAAAGCTATTTCTCATGCTCAAAGAAAACTCCATTTCTTTCCAATCAAACATAAATCCTTGTCTTATTCAGGTCACTGGTAAAGCTTGGCAGGCCCCATGTGACCATGACTGAACACAAGGGAGGTGTGGGGGTGTTTTAAATGAAAGATTTGGATACACAAGAACATGGAAGGTGATACACACCGTGTTTTTTCCCAAAGAAAGAAGACTATCTTCTGGTCATCTGAGCTCTTGCTGCCATCTAGAGTGGTGCTGTCCACAGGAAGAGTCAATTCTTTATCTGGACCAGCATCTGCCTTTGGGGGCTTGTTGTTCTCTGGAAAAGAATGCAGAGTTTCTCAAACACACACCATAAAGGCAAAGCTTAAAACACCACCATTAAGATTTTGTGCATGATCCCCAGTACATCCCTTGCCCACTACCTTGTACTCAGATAAAGTGAGGTTAAAAGATCCAATAAGCAATTCATTCACACATCTGCAATGTAATGAGACTGAAAACTAGGAGTTCTGATTTTTGCTCTCATTCTCTCAGTACTGCTCCACTTTTTCTGCCCCTGTCCCAGGACCCAGAACTGGGGGCAGACACAGCTGTTTGGAAATACAATCCGGCCTTTATTGTAGAAAAATATCAATTAGGTTACACTGTGTAAAATAAGAGAATGGCCTACAAAGGCAATATTCCCACAAGCTTTCATTTGCTCATTTATCAGCAATATATCAGCCCAGAATACTCCTATATCAGAGAAGCTTTTCTGAAAGTCACTCTAAGATCTAGAGGTTGCTGACAGATTGCTGCTCACCTCCAGCCCCTGGAAGGGAAGCAGCAACAGCAGGTAAAGGCAGCTTACCTGGCTGGACTATCACAGTGACCTCTGCAGTGGACTGGTGCCCAGCAGAATCAGTCACTATGAGCTGGTAGGTGTAATCACCTTCCTGCATTGCAGAGAGCTGCAAGACTGGTGTCCTCACGCCCTGTGAGAAAAGATATTCATGGATTAAAAACAACCCTCATGCAGATGATGATGGACCAGAAGACTGTGATTGTAAAGTAACTATTACCAGCACATTCTAGGGGGTTATTACCAACTCCTGCTATGGGAGCAGGAGTCTGTGCCACTTCAGCATGCAAAGCTCTTGCAGCTAAATTTATGCATCCTACAAGGACACTGTTGTGGGACATAAGGGATACAAGCAGACCTTTAGGGATTCAGTAATTCCCAACTCCAGTAAAATCTCTGGGGAGCCATGTGCAAATCCCACACATTGTGAACCTGATTCATGGGCTTTCTTATTCTATAAATTTGGCAGTAGTAATAATCTTTAAAAGAAAGAACGATGACACAGAAACAAGTTCCAACATTTACTGTTTACTGAGAAGAGTCTGGCCAGTATCAGCAAAATTTAGACTCCAAGATTCAGCTCTAAAGTTCCCACCTCTCTCAATCCCCCTTCTTCAGCAGGATTTAAAACTGCATTACTCAAGAAAGGAACAGGATGCCAGTGGTGAGGCTGGTGCACCAGCTCAGCCACTAAACCAATACCAGCTTCACAAGCATTTAACTTTGAGCACATACTTAATCATCACACATGATTAAGTGAACAAATGTTCTAAAAGACATTTGCTAACAGTCCATTAAAACTGGTTTGATTATAGATAAAAGCCCAGCTAGTGAGCAGTCCAGGTGGAGCACTGGAGACCTGCACTGACCTGCATCTCCATCACCTTCCCTTTGCTGTTGGGGCTGAGCAGCCACTCGTAGCTGACGATGCTGTGGTCGTCCGTGCTCTGGTTGCCGTAGAGCGTGATGGAGTTCTGGGGCAGGGTGATCACCTGGTTTGGGCCAGCATTGGCCACTGGAGGATAATCCACTGCCTTCTTCACAGTCAGGTTGGCAGTGGTGGAGTTGCTGGCACCATCTGAGTCCACAACTGTTAGACTGAAGAGGGAAAAAAGAAGTGAAAGCACTGAAGAGTGATGCTGACCAGAGCTGAATACAGCCTTTTCTGAATAGAATCTTCTCCCAAATGTCCAATTATCAACCTCAAAGTGATGCAAGGAATTCAACAGTCACATCCATCTCTCACTTGAAATCTAACAACCAGTTCCAAGGTGAAACACAGAAGTGCATTACTAACCCACAAGTGGCCTGGACACAGCACATCTCCTCAGGTAGGCTGGTACCACAAAACACAACTGCTTTTTGCTAAATCTAGATCTGAACATGGATCTGATCAGTTCATAAGCCAACTGCTTAACAAGAAAGCAGTGCTCAGTAAGAGGTACTCCAGCTTATTTTACTTTAAATAGATCTGCTGATGCAGTGATGGACATCACACCAAAATACAGGCCAAAGGAAAAACACAGGACAAATACAAAAGTAAAATCAGCTACCACCTATTGCCCAGGTTGTGCATCACACCATTAGACCTCATTCACTTATCTGAGACAAACACATTGCATTTAAAGACTGGATTTGAAGACTGCATTTCTTCTTAAGCCTTTACCCAAAGAGTTTAGATTTGACATTTCAAGAGACATTTTGTAGCACTGACAGACCAGCCATCATCTTAACCAGGGCTACAAGTCAAGAATAAGAAGTAGCTGGACAGCTTATCTCTCCTGAAGTGCAAAGCTACAGAACTACTTGAAAGTGTAGGAGTGGAGAGAGAGAACATCACAAAATGGAGTTCTCTCCATGTTTTGTGTTGGTTTTTGTTTGTTTTTTGGGTTTTTTTTAACCAGATTAACACTTCAGGAATCTCAAATATTTCACTCTTAAGGGATGAGAACTGATGGACTCTGCCAGGTGTGACCTACCTGAACGTGTAATTGCCAGGTACCAGGTTGGTCAGTGTCAGTATGGGAGTATCACTGGAAACCTTCTCCTCCCGCAGGGGACCCTTCAGCTCTTCCCAGTGGTAGCTGATAATTTTATCATCATCAGTGCTTTCTGTTTCAGTAATGGAGGAAAACACACACACAAGGAGTTGGAAAATGCTGCTTCACAGATTCCAAATGGTCAGTCCCTACTTCTGCCCTGGGCTTAGAGGGCAAAGGTATTTTTGGTTGAAGCTCAGAGTCTCTGTTATGCTCAGACACCCAAACTGTAACAAATCAATGCTAGTTGGGGCTAAGACAACCTGAATTTGTATAAAGGAACTCCTGAAAAGCTCTAGTGCAGGCCAGGATCACTAAAGGTGGCATGTCAGTAACTTACACGTTTGAAGTTTAGCCAAGAGCCCAGTAATTTTGACTGACAGTAATTATTTTTTGATTCTAAGCAGCAACCTCCAGAGCTTTTCCTTTTTTAGGAGATTGGCTCAGGCCAGTGCCCTTCAAAAGGAACATGGAGAGGTGCTGTTATGTGTATTCTGCTCTCCTGGCCAGAGAGGCTAATTCTTTTCACTGAATTGTGTTTGACAGTGTCATTGTTTCTCTTAAACTTTATGCAAGAGGCCAGCCCAGGAGCAAACACAAAGCAGCCCTGCTGGATGCTGCACTCCAACCTGCAGGTACTCACTGCTGCCGTCGATAAGAGTGGAAATGGTTGGCAGGGAGATTTCCTGGAACGCTGGGGACACGATGGCAACAGGAGGCTGATTCACCCGGGGCTCTGCAACAACAAGCCAGCTGTTACCATGACACTACAGGCAGAAAGCCCTGGCCAAGGAACTGCAAAACTATCAGCAACAATGATTTGTGCTTCCAGCTTGAGGAATCAATGCTACCAAAAGGGGGTTTAAACAGTGTGGAGGTGAACAGCCAGCACACCAGTGCTCTGGGAAGGCTGCACTGCATCAGTTTTTTCCTACTGGGTCAAGCACCTACAGCTTCTTGCCACAGTGTGGCTGCTGCTCTGAAAAGTGAAGGATTTTGGTGCATGCTGCCAGCTGCAAAGTCACTGCTTATAAGGAAATGATCAGCCACAGCACCCAGAAGACCAGCCACACACGCTTGCTAATTTAGGGAGTGCAAGAGCCCTTCTTTGTCTATAAAATTTGTACAAAAAGTCTTGCTGAAGACTGCAAAATGAAGGGGTTTTATTGACACCTGTGGTTGTCTCTTTACACAGGCCACCTAAAAAATGAGGCAGCACAAGATGCTGTATCTTCACCAGCTCATCTGCAAACCACATCTTACAATAAGGAATGAGATTGGACTTAACCTGCCTGTGGTTGGGAATGATATTCCTTATGGACAGGAGAGAAAGGAACCTCCAAAGGAGCTTCAAAGCTCTGGCTTCTCCTCAGTTTTTGCTCCTGCTGCTGTAAGCTTTTTGTCAGACTGCAGCTAGTTTTTATGGAAGCAGTGGCCTTTCAGGGTGAGGTGTTTGCTGAGCACTTCCCTATCAGGATTAGAGCTCTTTCATCAAGTGGTTGGCTTGATACAGTACAGCAAAAATATCTGTGTGTTACCAATAGCTTCCCATCTCAGGAAATTATTTAATACATACACACACACATATATATATATATGTGTGTGTGTGTATATACACATGCCACAAGTTCACAGCACAATGAATTATCACCACACCAAACCAAATAATCTAACCCCATGGTACAGCTGCCTTGGCATATCAGAGACAGGTGAGGTGAAGGAAAATCCAACCCCAGCACTCACTTGGATTCACTGTGACATTCACATATCCCTCTCCATGAGCGTTTTCCCCATCCACAACGACTTTGAACTCGTACAGGCCAACAGTAAGCTGGAAACAAACACAAAGGATTATTTACCTACAGGTTGGTGGCACCTTGTCAGGACCCATTGGAAGGTCAAGTTCCTGTGCTTTGGCACAGGAGCAGCCAGGCAATTGTGCTTCAGCCTCTGCATACACAGCAAAGAAGGGCTTCCAGGCCAAAATGGTATTACAGATATTTTAGTTTACAATGGTTATGGAGAAACCAAAGACTCGTATTTCTCTCTGCCACAGGATTGTCAGTCAAGCTTTATTTTCCAGCAACAAAAGGCAAACAGAAGAGAGATGATAGAGATTAGTTCAGGTTGTCTGGCCACAGGAATCTGTACTAGCATATTGCATTTGAGGTAAAAAAGGCTGTATGTAAGAAGAAAATCTCTTCTTATAAATGCAAGTGTTTCTTCTTTTCCTTCTAGGTGATGTGAGCCAGGTACTCACCTCTTCACCATTCACTGTTGAGCCAAAATGAGAGGGTGAGGGACCAGGTGCTGGATAACAATCTTGACACCCAAAAGGCTGAAACCCTGACAGAGACCTGCACACTCCTTTCCAAAGGTTTGGCTCTGCATGATATCCTTACTAAAGCCTGTAGATTTTTTTCTGAGTGCAGTAAAATCCAGGCTGCTCAAAGGAATGTCTCAAGTACAGAACTGTATTTTCTCAGTACTTTGAGTAATTTCCTTGCTAAGAATCCCCACGTGCAGGAACTGGCAACCCTTTCCCTGTTGGAGCTTGTCTAAGAGCAGCAGCCAGGGACATGCCACAAGGTAGTGCAGGGCTCTCGTTAATGGAAGCAGCAAGACCCTCTTCCAGTGGGCAGTACAAGGCTCAGACCTAAGCAGACTACCACACTGTTCCAGGAATATTCCCACCCCTTGTTACTGTTAAATTGTGCCATTTGTGTGCCTTGTCACACTGCTTGTAGGCAGCTTGTACCTCCTAAAATCAATTTCTTCCTTCCCTCGTGCCAGATCAATCTCCTTTTTCTAAGAGCCTCACAAGAGGGCTTGCAGTTGAATGTTGGCTGCCTGCCCATCATGCAGTTTCCTATTCTTCCTGAAATCCCATACAAGTTTTCCTGGCTGCTGGGGTCCCCATCTTCTCCACTTGGCATTTAACACAACAGGATACAAAGCAGCCAAAGCTTTACCTTAGACAACTTCAGTGTCTGGGAGTGCTTCCCTGCCATTACTCCACTGTAGTCTTTTGGATGAGTAATCAACTCCCACTCATAGGAATATGTGGTTCCTTAAAAAAAAAAAAAAAAAGAAAAGGTCCAGATGTTTGTTTTCAAAGCCTGTATTTCTGCCATGCTAAAGAACTGCAAAGGTATTAAACATTTACAAGGCACATTCTGCTGCACTGTGGAGAAATGAGACAGCTTGGGCTGTGGCTTTTTGGGAATATACCCAGGAAAAGAGACAATCTGTGCTTCTAAACTCATTTACTCTGGAATCAAACCCCATCTTTCAGCCTCCAAGGCAATAAAGAGCTTTGGAACAATCACAGCTCCAGGATAATAAGAGAGAAAAGCCTTATCACATCCTCAGATCCTGCAGACACAGGAATGCCAATTTTTGAACAGGAATGAATCAATCCCCGCTGCTGCACAACATGGAACACACCTGCCTCTACAGCTCCCACTGCCACAGTGGACAGAGTTAAGATAAGAACTTTAAAAATACCTGCCAACAATCTGCATGATGAAATGAGGAGTATATAGAATGTGCTCCTCAGTAGGCAAATACCCCAATTCAGATTTCGATCACATCTTAATACAGCTCAGTTCCTATCAGCAAATATCAAGAACAGATGCTAAAAATCCAATTCTTCCTCACACACCACCCTGAGAATGTGCCATCTCTTCTCCCATCTCTTTCCACAATCTCCCAAATCCACTGGCTTTGTAGCACTTTCCATTTTTTTGTGCCTATTTTCTCTGAGAGGCAGCATAAGGCAATAGCTGAGTATGAAAAATTTCCACAGGAAAGTGCTCTCTGACAAAAGACATTTTCAAGACTACCCTTATTACATGCCATACATAATGACTGTTTGCCTTTTCACATCCCAAGCCCTTAGCAGAATTCCCAGGGAAGCCTTACCAGGTGGTGGTTCAGGAAGCACAAATGCATTCAGCTGAACTTCATTCTTTGGCAGGGTCACTTCAACACTGTCTCCAGCAGAAACCACCAGCTCCTTCATAGCTGAAAGGGACAAACACAGAATTGGAGAGGAACAGGAAAAAAACCCCACCTTGGTTTCAGTTTATGGAATAAACCCCAGCTACAAATGGTGATGTATTTTGTAAACATCCTGTTCCTCAAGAGACCTCCCATTTCAGATTTCATTCTCCTTGTCAATGTAAAGCACTAGTGGGGGTTTACAACTTTTAGACAAGCCCAGAATTACTCAGTTACCTCTCCCTTTGCAGATACTGTGCTGAAACATGGCCCTTGGGCCTTGCACAGGGAGTCTCTTCACCCAGGTCCAGCAGGATGGGAAGGGTTTTACTTGACAGCTTTTTGGCAGAGAACTCAGCTGCAGGCTCATGGCACAGCAAGACAAACACTGCTACTTCCAAACTGCAATTCCAGAGCTTCACAAATATATAAAGAATCCACAGAATCTCTGTTTTGAAAAATTGCTTGAGGGCTATGAGAATTTTTTTAAACTTGCATAGCTGCCACACTGGGTATGGAAGCTCAAGATACAAACCTGGTCCTTTTATTTTTATTTTCTTTTCCACCCCTGCTCAAGAATTTTCTTGCCATTCCATTTCAAATAAACTGACAGGTTGCTTTGAAAGACAGGGTAACCTTGAAAACTATGGCCAGGGACATATTTTTTCCTGCTTTTTATTAGCATTAAGATAACCAGACAGAAAGTTCAACACATTTCTTAAAAACACCTCTTGGCCTCCTCATCACTCTCCTCCCTTCCCATTTGCTTTATATTTGTCTTTTTATTATTGGACCTGGGAATTAGGTATAGAAAATATTCTTTCTTCAGTTTGACCCTGTCAAAGACAATGTTTCAGAGGTATGCACAAAAAAATCCAAGTTTAAAAAATGGGAAAAAAGGACCTTAGACATTCAGCTATTTTCCCACCTTTATTATCTATTATTTATCTATCTTCCAATTTTAATAGCTACTGGAATTAACCACCTTTTTTTTTCCTCTCAAATACTCCATCAGTCTTTCACCTGCAAAGAGTTCCAAGGCAAAAAGCAATCAGATCTCATTAGGAAATATTAAAACCAAAACCCAGACAAACAGATAAAAAACCTTGGAAAAACTACTCTTTACATCATCTTTGCATTGGTTAGCAAAACCAGGAGGCCCTGGTTATGTTAGTCTTCCCAGACTAACCAATGGAGATGTTTAATGCATATTTTCCAGTTTTAGCTGGGGTAAGCCCTTAAAAAAAAAAAAATCAAACCATTAACTTGTCAGCACAAGCAACCAATGAGCCTCCTGCCAAAACCATCTTTGGATGCAGTGCTTCCCTTACACTTTCCATTTGTTCCCTTGTAAGGGAAAGGAACCCTAAATTCAAAAGAAATTCAGCTGTGAATGCCTCAGCACACTGGATTAAGAGAATTCTGAGACACCACACGAGCAGTACACGCCATTCCCTGTGCGTGGCCACCCCTACAGGGAGAGCTGACAGCCTGGCTGAGGCAACAGAGCTGCCAAAGGGCATTTTGGCCTTTATGCATTTTCAACAGACTGTTTTAGGAAATACCAGTGTGAACAGAAACATCATCATGCTGCAAAGCAAAGCACGGGCTACGAGCCAAGTACACTGTTCTCCACGGCTGAACTGTGCAGTGACACTTCAGGGACAGAAAATAATCAGTTACACCCTTTTTTGAGCACACATTAAGATTTCTGCTCCATTTGATGGATAGCAGCGTGCCAAGGCTACTGAAAAAACACTTTCCAGGACTCTGCCCTGCATCACATCTCAGCCTTCACTTTGGGAATTAAGATATCCCCATTAGTTCCCAGCTGTCCTCACATGCAATGGTCACATGCAGATTTATGATGCTCAAGTCCCATTCCAGACCTCAGGAGTTACTAGGATCCAACAGCACATGTGCTGATACAGATGCCTCAGTATTTTCTCCAAGGTACCATAATTATCTCTTATTTTTCCACACTGCTGTGGCTTGAAAAAGCCTGAGCAGGAGACATTTGCTGGAGCCCTGCAAGTCCTCACCTGGCGTGGTGGCAGCAGTGCTTGGGGCTGCAGCAGTGCTGCTCTGGGCTGTAGGAACACTGCCATTTGTGGGGACTCCACTGGGCACAGAAGTGGCTGCCTGTGCCTTTGCTGTGCTTTTCACTGGCACGGGGCTGGCTGTGGGAAACTGAGGGTGGGCATCTTCAGGCTGCCCAGGCTTCTCAGTCTTCCCTGGAGCTGTCAAGTCCGGTGCCACAGGGCTGGAGAACGTAGCCAGCTCTGATGATTCTGGTGCAGATGTTCCTGTGTGGATCTGTAAAGGAAGAAGTTGTCTGAGTTTGACCTGAACACAGAATGGCAGTTTTAAGTTGCCTTTCTCCTCCTCCATAGTTAGGGAGGCTGAAAAATCCCTGGCTTGTTTTTCCAGAAGCAGGAATTTTTAGAGCTTCCCCTTCTCTCATCTGAAGTGTTTCTCCATGTTCTTCCTCCACAGCAGACAGGCCATTTCTACCCCAGCTGAACACCAGTTAACACCAGATTTAGCTACAGCATTTAAGTACCAAGGCTGTTGATGTGGCAAGTATAAGAGAAGATTCAGGTTCAAAACTGCAATGAGTGGAGCTAAAAGAACAGAAAGGTGGGATAAGACAGACCCTGAAGACAGGGACCACAAACTGGGGTTCATTTACTCTGGCTGTGATTTCCTTTTCCTGAAGCCATGCAGTTGGCCAACATGAAGCAGGAGGATTCCAGTGGCATTTTTATGTAATAACTGAATTGTTACAGCAAGAGGAAATTTATTTTGGAATCACCCTTCAAAGCAAGGTGAGCTGACACAAACAGCTCCCTGTGTGCTTGCCCCAGGAGATGCTGCTGGGGCAGGGAGAGGAGCTGGAAGGCACAAAGTTTGCTCACATCCACACAGGACGAGCCACTTGATTGAAAATAAGCAGAGCGGCAGGAACAATTTCCTTTCTTTCATCAGAAAATTCCTTTCACCTAGCCCCATTCCAGTTCCCAGCCTGCCAAGCCATACTCCTGACAATTTACCCTCCACTGTGAAGTCCATGTGTGTAGCATTTTTTTTTTTTTTAGCTAACTCTATTTTGAGAACATCTGCTAAATATTTAAAATTGAGCAATTTACCATCTTTGACTTGGAAAGTGCTTTAGAGCTGGATTTCCCACCACTACTCCCCATTAGAGGAGTGAATAAAAGCTCATATTGGAGGAAATATACTCCAGCTTTTAGACCCTACTGTTGGCATTCAGTCCAGGAAAGAGGAACTGGGAAAACACTCCAGACCATGGTGGGCAACATCCTTGTCAGTAAATGGGCTGGGCTTTAGAAAACACTAAATGTTAGTTGTAAAAATAAAAAATAAAGCTGTGCTGCCCACACTGAACAACCAGCCAAGCCAGGAGCAGCAGTGAAGGCACTGAGGGCTTCTCTGCAAGGTTTTTGTTTCAGCCTTGGGCAAATAATTTCCTCTCACCGTATCTCAGCTCATTTTGCTCACAGAATGTAAAACAATTGTTTGATTAACATCTGAGCTTTATGTACCAAAGAATCAAACACTATTTGTTAGTGTGACAGACATAAGCTGTCTTCCTTTATTTGGTTACTTGCTAAATGGGCCTACTTAATAAAAGTATGGATTCTTTGGAATCCATGCAGGAAAAAACTGGCATGCTGCTCTTCCTCAGTGGTCTCAGGACAGCTGGATGTCCCAAGCTGCATCATCTTCCACCCACTGACAACTGCAAAGGGTACTGACTCCCTTTCCTCAAGATAAAGTTTGAAATGCTGGCAGGAGAAAGAGGGGAACAGCCAGGCAGGAACTCAAGTGAGACAGATTCTTTAGGAAAGGCACAGGAGCAGAATGTTCCCATGACTTCCTACCACTATAGGAAACCACTTTTTGCTTCTCAAGAATCAACCCAGAAGAATCACAAGAACAAGAGTCACAAACAACACACAAGAGATCCACGTTCACCTGCTGCCCACAGCAGAGTCCCCACTTTGCTTGGCAATATTTCCAGTAAGCTGAATGCTTTCTTGACTCACTTTTAATTCCCAAAAAAAAACCCACTTTACAGTTAAGAGAGATCCTCTTCCTTCCAAAAACCTTCAGGATGAATTGACAGCCAAATGTCTGTGGAGAGCTCGAATTAGATAAGCTTTGCCTGGGGCAACACAACAGTCAAAAATGCCTCTAATGCTTGCAAGCTGAGACATTTCTTATCTTTGCACCATAACTCTGAATTCTTTAAAGCAAAGAACAGATTATTTCATTCTTGGGGATAAATGACAAGGAGACTAGAAGTTTGCCAGCTGTCCTATCTTATTAGCTTAGAAAATAGAGAGGAGTGACACATTGGCCTGAGTCAACACAGGAGCCTCAGACAATTTTGATTCCACCCCTAAATGCCTTTGGCCTGAGACAAATAACCCAGTGTCCTTGTCTGAGAGTCCCATGTCTGTTAGAGGGACTAGAGCAGCCCTGTGCATCAGAATCCACATTGAGCCCAAGTTACTTGAGAGAAAAATACCTATGTTCTGAAATTTTCTTTTATTTTTTCATTTAAATAGGCCTGGTCTGAATTTACAAAATGGTCTCTTTTCAGCTTAGATGGTGTCCTTGCTGTCTGCAGTACCTGCATATCTGTGAAGACTCTTAAGACACTAAAATGTAGGCAATGTCACAAACCATTACAGAGTTAGTGCTGGTGGTAAAGAGAGACATTTCCTTGTTCCTTGTGGATGGAAAGCTTGCAGGAAGTGTGACAGCAAGAGCCAAACAGTGGGCTTGATGTGAGGGCAGGAATGAGTTCTCTGGCTCTGTTGCAACACTCCTGCTCCAGCCTTTCCCAGTCTGTCTGCAGAGCTGCTGCAATGCTGCAGCAGCCCTGCTCATCAGCAGTGCTGCACTCAAATGCTTCTCCTGACTGGCTATTAAATGTGTGGCTATATTTTAAAATTGACAAGGAATTTTACAACGAGACAGAAAAAAACTGGTGCCTGGAAAATGTCACTCACTTAAATGAAAAAGTACCAATCTCCCTTAGTTAAGGGCTGATGAGCACGATGGACTGTGGTCTATCCTGGTTCCATAGCAAGGATACAGTAAAACCAGAAATTAATGCTCACTGCACATTAGCAAATGCCATTGCAGATGGCTGTGGAGCCATCAGAACTGCAAGAGGAAAATTAAAACCCACAGAGGCAATGTTTTCCCAAAACTATCATTTTCCTTTTCTCTGAGCCTGCAAGACCAAAGGAAAATATTTGCCTTCCATACATTCAATGCTCAGCAGCAGCAGAGAAGAAAAAGCACTTTGATTTCAAATGTCCTTTCCTGCTTCAGGTGTTTGATGCTCTCAGGTAGGAACAGCCAGTACTGCCCCATCTTCCAACCCTTCCTAAAGAACAGCATTAAACACCCAGCCATGTGCTCCATGGATTGGGCCAAATGGAGTCCAGGAGAAATTCTACTGATTTCAGCATGGGTGTAACTTTATTTTGGTCCATAACTAACCCAGCTTGGAATCCCTCCCTCCTGGAAGGTCTGGCCATGACCCAAAAACACAGCCCCCAGTGTTGTATCTTGGCTCACATTAAACTGCTCTTGGATTTGAAGTGCAAGGACAGCTGCAGAGCTGGCTTTGCATTTTGCAGGTAAAAGTTGGATGGTTCAATAATCCCAGAATTAGCCCAGGTGGATATTTTAATTCTTCCTTCTCCTCAAAAACTCCATCCTAAACCTCAAAAATGCAAATGCCAGGAATTCTATCACATCACTATATTTTTTGTAGAACATTTTTGTTTTTAAGGACTTGCATTTCGTTAGGAGCCATGGACTTTCTTATTAGCAAAAATCATCAAGGATAGTAAAAACCTTTCCCCAGCACACATCCAAACAGTACACATTAATGACAATGGGAGCAATTCCTAAAGATGGGAAATCCTGCATGTTCAGCAACATTCAGAAGCTGATTAATCAGTGTAATTTAATATTTGCAACCAGTTTACTAGACACACATTGGACAGTAATAGCAGGATAACCTGGAAAGCAAAACTGCAAACAGAACAAGCAGAGAGATGTAAAAGCTGTTCCCCAAGAGCAAGAGAAGACATTTAAGAGTGGCTGCAAAGACATCTCCTCACACGTGTGACAGCTGAGAGAATGGGGTCACCATGCTCAGCTCCTAGGAGGAGGAAAGAACAGGGAGGGTGGAAATGCTGCAGCATTGCAGGGGAGAGAGAAATCTGAGCTCAAGTCAGCCTCAAATGCTGGGGGGGGGGTCTGGAAAAGAAAACATTTGTCAAGTTTTAGTGCCTGGTTTCACATGTCACCCTGGCTGCCCGGGAGCTCTCGGCGGTGTCCCTTGGCTGCTCGCCACATCCTGCTCCAGGGTGGTGGCTCAGGCAGTCACAGCCCTACCTGCAACCAGGATTTGAAAAACTCAGTCATTTCCAGAAGCAGAGGCACCAGTTTTGTACAAAGCCAAATCCCTGAAACATGGCAAAAGCTATTTCAGGAGCAGTTTAACAAAGTAGAATTATATTTCACCATCAGGAGTGCACAAGCATTTTTGAGATAAGGCTCAAAAAATCATTTGCAGATGTAAAAATACAAACATCACTTAACAATTCAAATGTGCCAAATTCTCTGTAACATCATGATGTACTGGCTTAACACTGTATGTATTTGGAGTAGAGACTAAACTGATTTCATTCACCCAGTGCCAAGGTAAGCTTTGGAGGATTTGAGAAACTGGAGCACTCTTCAAAAAAAAGAACATTTGGAATTAAGATGCCAACTCAAGCAAGCAGATTGACATCGAAGTACACTGTGAGCTCTAAGCATGACTCCATAAAATAATATATTTAATTGCTTCAATTCAGCATTTAAATGAAAACAGCTTTTTTATTGTGTGGATTTGAACAGGTACTTTTACAGGTAACAGTTTTCAGCTCCCAGACAATTCCCACCAACATGTCACATTTCCTTCTCATCTGGCAAGCACACTGTGTGATTATACAGAGGATGAGCATTATCATAGACTCCATCCTGCCTCACCTTCCCACTTCAACACTGCTTATCCCAGCTAAGAAAAGGGGGGCAAAAAAACCTACCCCAAAACCCAAACAAAGCCCCCAAAACACTGGCCTTGTTGATAGGAGGCTGAAAATTGGTAACCTGAAAAGGTATCCCATCACTGGGCAGTTTCAAGTCAAAATTCAACCTAAAGCCAGACTGAGGAGGGGGACAGCTGTTCCAGACAGCCCCACCCCAGCCCCAGCAACCACTTACCTGGGGCAAGTCACTGTCAGCATCCTGTGACCTGTTCCCATTATTGCTCTTAGGAGGGATTGGGCTTCTGGGATTCAGTTCTCTTGGACTCTGTCCATTTTTCAGTAAGTCTTGCTTTTGATTTTCTTTCTCAGGAGCAGCTCTGTCTGCCACTAAGTGCCTCAGGACCTGATCCTTCAAACGTTCTGTTTCACTTGGGCTGCTTCTGGAGTTCTCTGCCAGATCCCTCCTCAGGAGCTGCACCCTGTTACCTGCCAACCTCCACTTCTGGAATGATCTCCGCAGTCTTTTCTTCCTCTGGACAGGGATGTCCCAGTCCAACCACTTGTGACTCCAAGCCTTCACATCACCTTCCATATGGAAGTTTAACAAGTGCTCTGTGCTTTTTGATTTCTTTAAAAACACCAAAACAGAATCTGAAAAGCCAGTCTTGTTGGCCTGACACGTGCCAGGCACGGTGCAGTTCACCTGGATGCACATATTTTCCAAGAACCAAAAGGCATCACAGGTGGGGTGCTGGCAGCAAGTGGTCTGACAGGAGCTCAGAGTATGGAACCCTTCCAGAAGCTGAAAATGGTGACCTGCCCACGATCTCAAACGGCCACCAAGCAGGATCTTCCCCAGCTCACATTTAGATCCATTCCAGTTTGCATCTGGGAAAGAGGAGGGAAGACAAACAGACAGTTCTCAGTCAGCAGTGGATAATAGCACTTATAACTATTGTTAAGATGAATTTGGGGCACAGGAATAACGCAGGAGAGTGGATACAGGAAAGCAAATCTGACTTCTCAGAATCTCTACCTGTCCTCAATATCCAGTACTTACACAAGATTTTAAGGAACAATCTGCTCCTCTTACCTAAGCCACCACCACCCTTTCCAACAGGGATGGAGAAGCAGAAGTGAAGACAGAAATGTTCCTGTTTCAGAGGAGCCCATAATGCCCACACTGAGCAGCTGGACTAAGGTCACACAGCAAGTTCAGAGCCAGAAATTGAACCCAAAAATCCCAAGCAGCGTTCTTTACTCTAACCAGTTATGGCCTTGCCTCTCTGCCCACAGTTCCCCTAGAAGGAAAACACTGCAAATAGTGGCACTGGCTTGGTGAACAGTACAGAGGCATTTTTAACTCTTCCATGCTGAAATTTGACATCAGCTGCTTATTCTGACTGAATTTGCTCCACTTGGGCAGTTGTTAACAGTTTCTAGAAAAGGATTCTGCAAGGCAAAGTCTTGCCACCCACCCTGCCATAGTGTTTTTCATTAAAAACCCTCAAACATTTGACATAATTTCAGTTAAGAGTCAAGTCACTTCAGGTCTTAGCTCTGCAGTAAAGCAGCAACTGCTCTGCATATGGATTCTTTTTTTCTTAGCATGAAAATTTTGAGTGCTTGCAGGGATCAATGGATTAAAGGCTTCCAAAATTCAGAGCTCTGCAGATTAAGGACTCCCTAAAAATAGCCTAATGACCTATGGGACTGTTACACTGTGCTGTGTTCAGCATCCAAGTGATAATAGGTCATTGGAAGATTACTTTACAAACAGGGTTGCTGGACTGGGAGCTGTGCAGCTGGGGAATATGCTCCAGATCTGGCTCCCTCCCTGTCAAGAATGGAGTTCTTGAACACAACACAAATGGGAAACATTTTTCTCCATTAAAATAAAGTGTGAATTTAAATTGCAATATCCTGATTGAGAACGAATTTGAGTTTAGTGACCAAGTCATGGGGGACAGAGCTCCCTGTGGGTGACTGAACCCACCACCATGCAGAAGGGGGGGAAGCTCCTCACTTGAGCACTGAAACGTGTAAAAGAAACTCTGCAAATGTTCAACAGCAAGAGAAGCTGACACCAGGATCTTTAAAAACTTCAGCACCCTTGTCACACCTCATCAACACACAGCACTTCCTTGGAGAGAGAGGAGACAGGAAATCTGTGTGCCCAGGGTAACAGCCAACCTCCTCACACCTGAAATGCCTGGACTGCCAGTCCCTGGCACCACTGTCACTGTCACAGGCAGGGACAAGCTCCTGGCACCAACCTGATGGAGCTGGAATTAGAACAGAATATGGAATGTGTGTACACACCAAACCCGTGTGTATGCACACACACTCTCTCCAGACTTGGAGAAACAATAACAAATTGAAGAATTACACCATTCCAGTGAATTTCAACAGGATCTCATCCACTCAGATTTATGTTTTGCCTGTAAAATTCCCTTTCTCTTAAAGGTGAATCACTGTTGCTAATATATCCTGTGCATGAGGGAAATGTGTTGTTTCCCACACTCCTAAAATCCTTCCTCCTCCTCCTCCTCCATCACTGCTCATCCATCTCTCCTCATGTGTCAGGCCTGGCTCACACATACCACTCAAATTAAGGCTTGATATGGAAGCAGTGAAATTCAGCAGCAGTTTCTAGTACCAGGCTTACAACTGGGGCACACACAGAATGGGGCACATTTAAAAGAAAAATGTTCTCAGGAAGATACCCCTTGTGACAAATCATAACACAGGTTTTATATTTATTCATCTCAAATGTAAAGCCTGGATCCCCAGAAACATCTCCTCAGCATGTCAGAGCCATGACTTAGCCTGGATGACACAACACTGCCATGCTGAGAGCATTCTGCTTCTCTTTTAACACACTGCTAAAACAAGATTTGAATAATATTTTGGCTACATTTCATTCCCAGAACTCTGCTAATGGCCACTTGGGACACATTTATTTGAAATTAGCCAGTATGTTCTTCTGAATTGCTGTACATAGACAGCTTAAAACTCAGATAACTCTCAGGAATGACAGAACAGGCAACTCCCAGCATGCCAGATGTGAATTTTCCACAGAAACATACTGATTTTCACTTTGCATTTTCAAATTCCATGGCCTTTGGTGGGCATCAAAGATTCAGACAACTCTACATGCCCTGGGAGAAAACAGAATCCACGCTTGCATTCATCTGTGGAAAGCAGGAACATTCTGAGGATGAGTTCCCTCCTAAGCTCAGCACCACACAAGTCACAAGATACCTGCACAGTGGGTGTGCTTAGTCACTTTTCCATACTGTTTTTGTCACATCAGTGGAGAAAACTGCTCTTCCCTGGAACTCAGGAGTTCCTGTCCCAGGGATGCAGCTCACAGCTTTACTGAGCAGCAGGGGAATGGAACACACAGGAACAGCTTCTATTAATAACTTCAAGTTTACAGACTTGCCCAGGCAGTTAATCCTGCCTGATAGCAGATTAATGATTAAAGACTTGACTCTATGGACTTTTTAAACCTGCCCCACAGTCAGTCAGTCAGTTATGTCAACAGTCCCCCTTGCGTAACTCCACATGACCACGCTCATTTCTAGGCAGCCATAACTCCTCCTCAGCTTCACAAACTCCCCTGCCTGACTGACACAAACAAGCCCAAAATAACAAAAACTCTGCAATGGAAAAAATGTCCACATCAGGGTAACTATGCCCATATAATTATATTTATTTCTGCACACGCAAAAGCCTTAATTAATAGACTCTTCACTCATTTAACTGCTGCATTTGATGATCTCAGACCTGCACTGTTCCAACCTTAACAATTCTGAGTCCTGGCTTGAACTCTTCCGAGCAGAGCAGCCCTTAAACACACCAACACTGTCTAGAACACCCTCTAGGAGTCTCCTAGGACTCTGAACTTCCAAGAAATTACTAAAGCCAGGAAATGCAGGCAGGAGGCTCAGTTGACAAGGAAACACTCATCATTCAAACACACAACCCCTTTGCTAGGACCAGGAACACAAACATGTTTTTCCAGGGTCTGAATTAGCTGATTAAGATCATACAGCTCATTAGCTTAATCAAATCTGCCACTGGGAACTGTCCAGGAAGGTCCAGTAACAGAACAGGGATGCTGCAGCTGCCTGGAGAACACGTCCACATAAATGGGAAACAAAGCAAACCAACCCCTTCCCAAACCAAACATCACACAATTCATTAGAGGAAAACTTCCATCCAAGCCACTAACTTGGTTATTTACTTGAGAAGGAGGTTGGTTGCTCAAGTTTGAACAGGAAATAACAAAAACAAACATAACCATTGCCTGTAGGCAAATAAAGACTTCTGACACACTGCTCTTGGGAAGAGCATTAAACATCTTAGGGCTAAAAAACATTCCTGCCTTTCCAGGTTGCTTTCCTTAAATTATTTTCCAGATTATCACTTGTCCCTTTTGTCAAAAATTAAGGTCAGAAAAAGCTCTCTCTGAGATACAAGCTACACTTTTGAGAGCTAGTTTAGTAACTGCTAAGGGTGGTGCTTTGTTTGGTTCGAAAAAAACAACTGCTTTGGTTTGCCAGTTAAAAAAACAATTAAAAAGGAAACCAATAAAAACCCAACCCTATAATGAATACCAGTAAATCATTTCACTTTTCTCTCAGAGTATTTTAAACAAGTAAGAGGGGTAAAGACCATAAAAATCCATACACACAGTCCCAGAGAGAACAGAAGAGTCACCTGCAGAGGAGCACGAGGCACACAGGCAAGTGCACAGGTAGAACAGCTGCAGAATTCCCAGTTCCCTCACAGCTTTTCCCAGGCAGTATCGGGACAGGAACCGGGTGCTGATGCTGGGCTTGGCTTCCAACCTCTTCTCCATGGCCTTTGTGGGCAGCAGCAGGGTTCTAGAAACAGGTAGGGTATGAAACACAAAACATCCCGTGGCAATTGAAATGTTCCTGCACAGATCCAGCGAGAGGACAAAGTGAACAGAGCATTTGTGGAGGAAAAGGAATGTCTTATCAGCTGTGATTACTCCAGCTGTTGCTAAGGAACTATCAATGTCTGATACCAAAATGAAACCTGTAGTGGCACAGCTCCCAGTGCTGAGTGCAGAGGGCCTTTCCCTTATGCTTTTCTCCTCCAGACCCCATTTTTCATCTGATATCACAACAGCTGTCCACTGGTTTCCAAACAGGCGTTTGGGAAATTCCAGTTTCAAACATGCCTGAGGATGGGACAGCCAGCAGCAGCACGAGGATAACCCAGGCACTGACAACCCTGCACATCTGCCCGGCGATGTCACCACAGGCACGTCCGTGCTGGCTGGTGCCAGCCACAAACAGGGAACCGAGAGCACAGCAACGCTGGGAAACTGGGAGCTAACGCCCTGCTCTGCTTCTTGCTTTGCCCCACACGGCAGGGATCACCAAGCTTCTCTTTTTTTCTAATGCCGAAGGCTATTTAATAGCCTCATATGCTAACTGAATGTAAATTATCTCTAAGTGATGCGGTAGGAGAACGTTAATTATTTCACAGGTAATAAACAGTATCTACTTTAAGGGAGCAATGAAAGCATCATTAGGCACTAAACGGCATTAAATAGGCCAGTTGTGAAGAATCCAAAGGGAATGCTGTACAGGGAATGCTGTACAGGGAATGCTGTCACAGCCAGAGCCACCAGCGCTCCTCAAGCCCTCAGAGCTTGTTACACCTCGAGGAATTGCACTCAACCGTCCGCAGCAGAGCAGGAACAGACACGGGAGGAAAACTTCACGGGGGAAGATGCAAACACGCGCCCGCTCAGCCAACAGGTCCTTGAGGAAACTTTCCGCCGCCCCAGACCCCCGGTGCCCGCTCCTGCCCGGCCGGAGCCCAGCACGGAGCCCCCGGGGCCGGGCCCGGGCCCCGCGGGAGGCGGCAGCGCCCCGAGCCGCCGGCGCGTACGTACCAAGGGAGCATGGCGAGGCCCGGCGGCTCCTCAGCGAGATCGGAAGACGTCGTGTAGGGG
>VZRH01000865.1:55374-72161 GCA_013397555.1 Urocynchramus pylzowi
TTTATTTTTATTTTTATTTTTATTTTTATTTTTATTTTTACTTTCCCTTCCAAGCTTTTATTTAAGACCAGGAAGATACTAGATTTGGAGCCATTAAAATTAGCTCTGAAAAAGTTTAGTTGGGGCTCTGGCTGCTTTAGTCTACAGCAGCTCAGGAATTTTCTGCTCCACTCACCTGCTGCCCTGATGTTTAGATGCCCAGGTCAGCTACCGAGGTCTGGCTGTGAGACCCCCCAGACATAAAACTGGGGACTCAGCAAGTCCCGAGCTTGTGGTGCAGGGTGCGACCTTCTGGTTATGAAATCAAGCATTAGGTCGTTGTGCTCAGTAGCAAAAAATCCTGCAGCTTGGTTGTAAAATAAGGAGGGGTTTTATTGCTTTCACATCCTTTCGGGATCAGCACAAAGCTTCTGGGAGAGCCTTTTTATTGCAAAGAAAAATACAAATCTCTTTCCCTGGCACCTGGGGACACGCTGGGGTGCAGGAGCAGCCCTGGGTCCTGCTGGCGGTGGGCAGGAGTGAGCTGGGGCCCTGTGGCAGCGGGAGCAGGGTGAGCCACAGGGGCTGGTGCACCCGCTCGAGGGCACAACTTTTGGCTGTGGCATTTTACAACCTGGAGTAGAGACAGAGCAGGGTGTGACCCGCGTGGGCTCACACTGGCACCCAGGCGCGCACAGCCCACGTCCCCGGGCTCCGTGCTGGGGCACTGGGACCTGGCGCTGCCACTGTGCCTTGTGTTTGTGCATCTAGTGCTGCCACTGCCCCTTGGTTTTGTGGATCTGGTGATGCCACTGTCCCTCATTTCTGTGGGTTTGGTCCTGGCTGCTTCCGCCCTCCCTCATGTTTGTGACTCGTTCCAGTTTCCATCCGAGGCTTTTGAGCTGCTCCGAGGGGCAGTGCTAGCGTTTCTGCTCAGGAATGTGGACCTGTTTGGCTGGATACTGGACAGGCAGATGGAAAGCTGTGCCTCAGAGCCCACAGTCAGGAATATTGCAAGAAGTAGCTGTCACTACTAAGGAATGTGGCAGAGGAGGGAGATTAAGACTGAGATCCTTAGATCCACTCACCATCGCACGCAAGCTCCAGGTTTTGAAGCTTCTCAGCTTCTTCTCAGGCTGGTGGGATTGGGGCACTGGCATAAAGGCAGTGGTGCCATTTCTCTTTTGTTTTGGTGCAAGGAGGAATTGAGCTGTAAGAAATGTAAGAAGCCAGATGTGGCAGGGGAAAAAAAAATCCTGAAAGAATGGTAGATTAGATAAACATCATTTCCTGTGACGAGCAAGGTAATAAATGAGGTCATCCTGTAAAACACCTGAGGCTGTGAAGACACAGCTTTTATAGGACTGTCCAGGGCCGTGGGTGGAGGTACTTGGCTTCCAGTCAGCTGCAGGGTGCTGGGCTCGCTGGGGAGCCCTCCCGGCTCTCTGCAGCTTCATCTGCGGCGGTAGTTTGCCTGAGTAGGAAAAGGGGCTCACCCGGGACAAGCCGGGTCTTGACTGGAAGTTTTGCTGCCTTAGTGCTGCTCATGAATGCTTTAAAGTTTCGACAAGCCCTCGCACACACCGGGAGATAGAGCAGCGTTCCTCAAAACACAGTCACACCTCCCGAGCCCGGCGCTTCTCCCTCGCGCACACACGGTGCGCGGCAGGAACACCTACTAATCAAACAGAGAAACTTAAAAGAAAGTTTTTACTCTGAACTGCATCCAGATCACCATTCCTCCATTAAAATTATATTTTTAATGTCCTATAATTGCACCAGGATAAGCCCAGGTGTGTGTTCATGTGAGATAACACACGCGGGTACTGGTGAAGGCGCTGGGCTTTGTCTCAACCTCCCCAGTGCCTCCCAGGCATGTGTTATCTCCAAGTTTCATGTACCTTGTCATGACTTACTGTTTAATTAGATGTTTTTAAATGAATTTTTTTCTTTGTTTGAAATAAAGAGCAACTCTTAAAGGGTAGGTTCAGGAAAGCCAGCTTGGGTTGTTTTTTGGCATGTGGCTTGAGCCAAAGCGGCAGCACCTCTGCTCTGGGAGGAGAACCCCAGGTGAGGCTTCTTCATGGACAGCACCAAGTGAGCAGCACAGATGTGTTGGGCTTGCTCTGGAGCACCTTTCCCTTCATTTTGGGGGCTATTGGGTATTTTTGCAGTTCGATGGCCACTGTCACATCACTACCCTGGCTTCTACAGGGGCTACTTCATCCACAGGTGGACTTGCAGCAGGACAGCCTTGGCCAGGTGACACCTGTGGTGTTTGTCCCTGCAAAGAAAGTGGTGCCAATATCTTAATTTGTGTGACAGCACAGGTACCTGCCTCACTGGGGTCCATCAGGACACACACCCACGGCAGCATAGACAAAGGCAAGACCCATAGGGACCCAGCGATGTCACTCCAGCCCAGGGTCACACTAAACCTGCAGCAGAGCAGAGGCAAACACAGACTATTCCTCCCAGTTTAATAATATTCCAAGATACATGATCTCAGAAAAAAAAATGTTTGCAATCTCTCTTAATTATTTGAAGAGCCTAAATGAGGTTCTCTGAAGTGCTAGACTAGCACTGTAACCACTAAACCATCCCACCCTTTCCTGTGTGATCCAGGGAATTACTCACTCTTGCTGTCCTTCCATTTGTTTGTTTATTTTAATTCTTAATGGAGGAACTAATTAGCAAATCTGGATGTGATGCTTGGAGCTGCTGTGTGCTCAGCTCTCATCTCCCTGGCCTGTCCCCAGCCCAGCTCCGCCGTGCCTGGGTACTGCCTTCCCTTTGGTGAGAAGCATTGTGGTTTGGGGGGAAAGGGCAGAGAAGCACATGGGAGTGAGAGGGAATTGCTAGAAATGAGCCCAAGGTACCCATTTCAATTAAAAAAACCCAAAACACAGCATGGCAGGAACTTGGGGCTTGGAGCAGAATGAGGGGAGCTGGGAGCAGAATGAGGGGAGCTGGGAGCAGAACGAGGGGAGCTGGGAGCAGGTTCACCTTCGTGGCTTAAAAATCCATTGCAGTGTCTGTGGTGCATGCTTGGGATTCCAGCTGGGCTGAGTCTCCCCACCCTCTATCTCAGGCATTTATCTGGCATCAGTCACCAGAGTGCAGAGGCGCCAGGGAGAGAGGGATTGGGTCAGGCCCTGTTCCCTCCGGACTGGTCAGACAGGTCCCAGGGAGCAAGTGGTGTCCCCAGGGCTCCCTGGGAGCCCCAAAGTGGCCACATGCATGGGAGAAAGCAGAGCCACCATCCCAGGCCTGGAGAGGTGCAAGCAGAGGATCTGACCGAGGGTGCTTAGGGAGGTTTCCAGCACAAGATCCCAGTTAGCAAGAGACGGGGCAGTCACTGAAAAACCATCATCAGAGGGTTTGTCTCACCAATACATGTGTCAGCAACCCAGGGCATCAGAGCAAGGAAAAGGAAAAGCCTTTTTTTGCTGTGACAGTGGGTGAGCAGTGCCTGTCCCCAGAGCGATCCCTGGACGAGCCGGCAGCTCCGGAGGAGCCGCTGAACCGGGAGATTCACGGCGCTGCGGTCAGACCCAGCCTGAAACCCCGCCAGCTCGGCGGGCTGGCAGCAAGCTCAGTAAGAAGGGAGGAAATTTTTTCTATTATTATTCATGTCTAATCTTTGCTGGGTGGTCTTTTGCCCTTCAACAACCTGAATAGATTTAATAAATTGACAGGAACATCGCAGTGGCTTCCACGGGATCGGCCACCGCTCACTGCAATGTCACGGCTTTGTTCTCCCCTTTGAGCATATGGAGATCCCAGCCACACAAATTCAGGTGCATCTATAGGGAATACAGGGAAAATCTCCCCTGAATGTTATTGTGAAATGGATGAAACTGTTTAAACACAATAAGATCTCATAGACTGGGCGCCAAAGTGTTTGTGCTGCTAAAGGAGTAAATTTGGGGTGGTTGATGCTGCAGGCAGAGTTATGGAGTGTGTGGGGCTGGGAGCACTCGTTGCAGCACAACCAGGGGTGACATTGGATGGGGAACTTCCCTTGGTGTCAGCATGGAGCAGGGTGGGTTTCCAATTCCTCTGGCTTAAATCCTCCAGCTCTCCAGCCTCCCATTTCGAAACCTGCTTGGTTTGTGCTGTGAAATATGAATTCCATACGGGCAGAATTTGAACTGAATTTCAAACAATTATTCAGTAATTGAACTGAAATTGAAACAGTTAATTTTCTAATGTAGATATGGAAGGGCATTGCTGCAGATTCAGAAAAAGTAATTCAGAATTAAAGGGGAAGGAAATAATGTGAATTACCAGACTAAACTGACTTCTCCAATGAAGTCGCTGCATCAGGGCGACTTCCAACCAACAGTGCAGGAAATATCTCCAAACACTTTGTCACTCAAAAGCACAACCCAAATAATTTTTATTCATTCCCTTTAAAGGTTCAGACACTTGAGTTTTACTATTTAGGAGGACATTTTAATCATTGATGTTTGGTTCCTTCCAGTGAAGTGTTTCTTCAGTTACTGCTCAGGCTGTGACATCAGGGTTCCCCAGACAGCAGAATCCACTCCATGAAATGAAGCATGGAAAGGAAACATGTGGGAACTCACCACAAATTAATTGTGAGCAGTTTCCAAAAAACTGACAAACTGTTCTGAACAGCAGCATATTTGAGGTCGAGTCATTCCTAAATGGTGAAGCAGAAAATGCATTAGCTGAAATTATCAATTGCAAAGCACTTTCTAGTCCCCTTCCCAAGTCCTGCCAGAACACAGGGGGCAGAGTAAATTTTAATATTATATCAGCTGGCCATTCCTATCAAAGCATGATGTACTCAGCAGGGGCCATTCTTAACCAAGCCATTGAACCCATGGATTTGGGGGAGTCTGAACCTTCCTGCTCCTTGATCCATCCCAAAGCTCCCCAGGAGACACCTGCAGTGACACATGGTTGGGACTTCACTGGGTCAAACAGAGGTACAGAATGAAAAATGGAATTAATATCACATGGCAACTTCATATTTCTTTCCCAACCTGATGAATGGATTTGCATGGGAAACAAAATGTTAAATATGGTAGTTTTGCATAGGCATGGGACCTCTCCTGATTAGCTTTCTCATGGGAATAGATTGAGGTTGTATCCCTGCTCTCCTCTGAAGGTCCGAGATTCATTTCCCTATCAGAGCTCAGCGATCTCGAAAACCCACAGATAAAACCAAGATTCTTTCCATCCTTCCATTTGAAAAGGCCGATGATGGTGGTTCCTAGAGAGGCTCTTTGACAGGGGGACTTGGTTCAGGTTGTGCATTCGAGATAAAGAGAATACCTGTATAATCCCCTCTGGGAAGAGAGGATAATTACAGACTGCGCGTTTGAAATACAGCTGATGGCTCTGACCTCCTTCCCTGGACCATCAATAAATACCTCTCTGCTGAAACACCAGGAAATCGGTGCAGCTGAACTCTGCAGCACCTCCTCCCTGAAAAAGGGCTTTTAAAGGAATGGCAGGAGCAGCTGCCCCTGGCTCACACCCACATCCAGATATTTTTTTATATATGTATCTCCATCGTATAATTTACATCAGAGACATTCAAACGAAGGTTAGATGAGCTCACTGACAGCTCTTCCCGGAAGACAACAGCAATCCCTCACCTCCTGCAGCACTTTCATCAGGGGCTGCACACAAACATCCATCAGCCCGAGCTTCCCCGGCTGCCGGCCCCGAGCGGGTCAGAGCAGCGGGACCCCCGGCCAGGGAACAACCCAGGGCTTGGGACTGTCATCGCTGCACCTGCAGAATCGTGAAACCAAACCCTCGGCACCTGCGGCAGGTTTGGAGGGTGCAGGTGTGCCCTTGCCGGGCAGCTCGGCTCAGCTCTGCCCCGCAGCAATGCCCGAGGCAGCCGAGCCGAGCGGGGCACGGCCCTGGAAAGGGACGGGGGGCGAGAGGCTTTGGTGGGGGGCTGGAGACAGAGCTGTTGTGCCTGAAGATGAGCAATTGCTTTGTCCCAGGTTGTCTCCTAAGGCGATTCACTGCTACCTCTTTAAAATGCAACCTCAATAGTAGCACACTCCCACTTTTAAAGGGATGTGGCAATAAAAGCTCCGATATCCAGGGATTCCGCCTCACCGAGAAAGAGAATTTACCTGTAGTGTATCTGGAGAGAGAAGAAAACAGACTTGTAAGACTGGCAGCGATTTGCATGTTCCCTCTGGACCTGTTTTTCCCCTTACAGCACCCCGAGCTCCAGCTGGAAATGGAACAGAACAAATAACACCACGATAAGCAACTCAATTCCCAAGTACCACAGATTTTCCTGCTTACAGAGAATTTTGCAAGCAAGCAGCACATTTCTCCTATGGAAACGAGTCTGTACTTCGTATTTTTCTCTTTTCATAGGGAAAGTTTCCTTTCCCTTAAACCCAAAAGTCGATGTTTTACTGCCAGCCCTGAGCACGGACACCGGCTCCCGCAGCTCCCGGCAGTCCCGGCGTGGAAGACTGAGCCGGGCTGCAGCTGCACCTTTTTCACCGAATATTTACATATCAAAGTGCCCATTTCCAGGAATCACAATGGTAATTTCACCCACAAACTTTGGTGAACAAATATGAGGAAGGAGAAGGAATGCAGGAGCTAAGGGATGGAGCTTCCTCAGCCGGGACCGTGAGCGAGAGGGAGGATGAGGAAGCGGAGGCGCAGGGCTGCGGATCGGTTCGTGCTGGATTTCACTGGGCAAAAGCAGGAACTTCTCCAAAGTTTTCTAGGTATAAGCCTTTGAAGAATGGGTTTGTTTTGCTCCTTCTTTTTACCTCTTAAATTTAAAAGCCAAAGGACCTACCTCTGCAAGCCAGAACAGAAGTGGCAGAAACTTTGTGCTTTCTTTTGGGACACTTTGAAGGAATGAGGCTCCTTATTCCCTTTGCTGGATTCACAGCCGAGCAATCCATTCAGCCGTGTTTATATCTTTCTCCCGGCTGTCTCCTGAAAAACCCTCAGGGACACAAGGCTGTGACATCCCATCCCATGGGCTGCAGCATCGCTGGAGGTATGGAACTCCTGCTGTTCATGGAATTGCCTTTCCATTGCCTGTCTGCTCCAAGGGGCATCATCTCATCCTGTGCTCAGGGGCTGGACCAACTCCTCCTGGTGCATTCAACACCCAAGGACTTCTCACCTGAGGAAATCTCCCACCAGAGATTACTTGGAAAGTTTTAATTTGGAATCATAACCTCCCTCCCAGGTAGACATTATTATATTATTATCTGCAATTTGTTGCTGGAGACAGTCAAGCCCAAACTGGGATAGTGACTTGTCCTGTGTCATAACACAATTTCATTCTGGCTGTGCCAGATACAAAGAGATAACCCCAGGCAGGCAGGGTGTTCTCCAGCACAGGGAAGTTAAAGGATGAAGCCCTTGGTGTTTTTGGACACCAGGACTTGTTTGAAATCACTCTCTGCATCAGGGTTTTTTGAGCCACAGCAAATGAAGTTGTGGGGGTTCATCATCTGACCAGCTACACCAGGGTACGTTTAAAAGACAAAGCAGAGCTGACTCAACACAAAAAGCTCCTCTGATGTGAGATCACAAACCTCATGGTTCACAGGGCAGATGAAGTCACACGTACCTGCTCCAAGCAAGGGGAAAAGTGACTCCCATGGGAGTTTGGGTCTCTCCAGTGCTGCTCACACACACCTGGAATACGACAGATTGCAAGTGGCACCTGTCCAGTGAGGTTCAAGGCTGCAGTGAGAGGCTGAGTCTGATGGAAACACTTCCTGTGAGGTGTACAGAAGAAATGAGGATCATTTCCCTTCCCACACTCAGCAAGATCCTGCTGTGTGCCTCTTACTGCCATGCTGCCCTTCTCCAAATCCCCACAGCACCAGGAGCCAGGATGATGTGGTGACAAGCAGCTCGATTTCACAGCTTCCTACAGAAAACCCAGAGCTATGAAAACAGAGGCTGTAGGTAATCAGCCTGCAGCACAGCACTTCCCAACACTTGGGCAACAGCTGAACCTGGATTGCTTAGAAAGGCATTCCCACAGACTGGAATTGCACACACACAGATCATGCCCATGTACCTGAGCTGTGGTAAATCATTTAACTTGCTCTGTGCCTCAGTTTTCTCCAGCTGCACTAAGGAGCTGGCTTGAGTCAGGAGTGAGTTAATGGCTTTGGTGCCTGGTGCTGTACCAGCACTGGGCAGAGGAGCAGCCATGCGTGGAGCCCTTTGAGGTCTGCCAGCATAACCTTATTCCAAAATCTATTTTCCCTTTCAGATCTGACCCCTCTGACCTGTGCCAGTGCTTACCTGTGTCCAGCCCACCTGCAGCATCCCCAGGGCAGGTCAAAATGCTTCACAAGGGCTTTAGTTTTTGAAATCTGCAGGCAAGCTCACCTGAATTTGCTCATTTAGAAGTAGCATGATTAATCTGAATAAACAACACTTCCATGGGAAAAACCCTCTCAGAAATGCCAGGCAGTTTAAGAAAAGGAGGAAGACAGAGTGAAGCAATCAAGCATCAATGAATAACAATTGATAAATAATAAGAACAGATAATAAAGAGGACCTTGGTCTCCCCAGGAGTGCTCTGAGCAGTTGTTAAAGATCTGAGGTCTCCTTCTTCCCCTTTCTTTGGCTGAATCAACCCAAATTCCCACTTGTGCCCTGCCATTTATAGCTTCCTGGGGTGACCATGGGGTACCCCATCCCACTCACCAGGCAGGGCTGGAGGTGTGGTTGTTTGGGCACCAGCATCCAACCCTTCCTCATCAGCCTTTGTAGCGTGTCACTGTGTGCACAAGCGTCTCTGGGATGTGTTTCTGGGTTTCCATGGTCAGGAGTGGGACCTGAGCCTGCCCAAGCTCCTGCCAGGGGGATGAGGGAGGGAGAGCCGGGTCACTGTGGGAAAGGTGATGTCCTACTCTGCCAAAAAGGGGTGTCTCCTACGGCTGATCCCGCAGGACCTCAGGAGGGATGACGAATGCAGTGACACGATGTGACATTTCTATCCCCAGCTGCCAAGCCACGTGGGTGGGTCTCAGGTCCTTGTTGTGCCCGGCTGCTCCTTCTCTCGGGCACTGCAGTCCCCACTCACATCGGGGCTGTTCAGTGCGTCCAGCCCCACCCTGCAGCCCTGTCTCTGCTCCAAAGGGTCGCTCCTCTGCGCCGTAGCCGGGACGAGCCCCCGGTACGAGGCTGCGGGAGCAGCTCCGAGCGCTGCCCGGCGGGCTCGGAAGGGCGCCGGGGGTCGGCGCCGGGCGTGGGGCTGCCGGGCGCCCGCACCGCTCTCATGCTTCCTTCTTGTCTGCAGGCTGGCTCAGGTGCTCCGATCACCTGCTGCTTGCGGGAACAGGAAAGCAGCAACTGAAGATCGAGGGGGACTTTTGGTTTACTCAGATGACAAGAGACAATTTTGGTTCCCCAAAAGCCAAGGAAACAAAGCTGTCAGGCTTTAATGGTAGCTTGTCTCCCTCCTGCAGCATGTTTATGGGCAAACAAGCTGCAGATCAGACCAGGCAAACAGCAGCAGGTGAGGCTCAATAACAATAATTCGTGATAAATGGCGAATGTGGCTTTGTTTATTCTTGTTGTATTGAGGCAATGCTGTCTAATGGATGAAGCACTGCTGCAGGACTCCGGGGCCCGGCTCAGCTCCCTGCGCTGCCGCCTGCTCCATCCCTCCCTCACATCCCGTGTGCCCCGTGAGGGCACAAGCTCTGCGTGACACAGCCACCCTGTCCCACACCTGCACGTGCCCAAAGTGACGGGGCTGTGGCCTTGGCTGAGGCTTCGAGGCAGAAGAGCAGTGCCAAAATCCACGCTCAGTGCTGGTGCCTGCCTGGTTTGCTTGTGGCACAGAGCTGGGCTGACCCAGCTGTGCTGGGCTTTACCCTTCACAGCAGTCAGCTCCAGGGCACAGCTTTCCAGGGCTTTGTTTCTGAAGGTGGCATCATTCCTAAAACCTCCAGTACCTCGTGTTTGCCAAGTGTTGTGTCTCCATGCTGCACATCAACATCATCCGTGCCTCCCTGTCACTGCCTGTGGGGCGACTGGCAAACCCAGAGCTGCGTCCGACCCTTCTCCAGCCCAGTTCTCCACAGGCTCCGGTGTTAAGTCACACTGGTACCAGCTGGGTTTGCCTCCTCCCCAGACGCCGTGTCCCATGGCTGTGTGGTGAGGCACAAGCCCTGTCCCTCTCCCTGCATGGCTCTGCTGTCCCTCGGGTGTGTGCAGATCCCCGGCCACGCATGCGGCTTGAGCGCAGCCACGGCATGATCGCAGGCATGCACGGATAAACCCAAATGTAACCCAGGTTACACAGTGGATCAATTACACACAGCTCCTCACACCATACAACAAGCAATACCTGCTCCCCAGGGGGGTCTGGTTTGGGGGTGGCCCTTTCTGCAGCAGAACCCCATCACTGAGACCCTGCAGGGCCTCACACCTCAGCAGCGCCACACGGATATTTGCAACCATGCTCTGACTTTTGATTTTAAGGGATCCCCTAGAGACTAACCTAACCTGTTCTGGGACTGCAGAAGAAAGCTTTGAAGTTGCTCCTTCCTGGAAATAGTTCTGGTTTCCTACTCTCAGGGGGACGTTCCTGTGTTTGTTCTGCCCTGAACCAACCTCAGTCATGGCAAACACTGACCACAGCTGCCGACTCCAGCAGGCCACTGGTGCATCTCGCCCTTTGCTCCCTGACTTTGTGCAAGTTTTGTGCTGGGAGGAAACTCCATGTCCTTCAGCTCCTTTCCATTCATCCCTTAGTCTTAAAACATGAGTCATTTTTATGTAGCATGTGCTGATTTTTATTGCCATGCTAGCAAGTAGTTGAGCTGGATTTACAATATGCCGATTGTAAGTGCCCCCTCACAGGTCCCGTCCATGTATCCTCCCTGGTTAATCCTGGGGCTTCTGTTTCATTTTGGGCATATGTATTTCCTTTATAAACCACGGCAGTCACTGCTGCATTACTTGCAGGAACCATCTGACTGTGGAATTTTCAGGGCTGAAATGATCTTTGGATTCTTTCAAAACCTGCTTTTTTTTTTTTCTCCTGAGTTAAATTAGTTATTAATTTCAGAGCATAAAAGCCAAAGAGATTTGGCACAAGTTTCACCCACAGTTTTAGCTTACAAATCTTTATTGTGTGTAAGAACATTTCTTATGGAATGACAAATGGGAAAACCGAGCCCCTCTGCCCCAGTGTGATGCCGTAGGCCCAACAAGATGCTGCAGTTACCAGTGCCTGCCTGACCTTGTGTTAATTGCCTTTTGCCCATTAAGCAAAGGGAAGTTTGTGCTGGATTAATTGGGTTGGATCTTCTCAAGCTTCCTTTAAGCCAGGGATGATGAAAGTTCAGGGCTGTGGCTATTTGTGGGGTTAATCCCAGAGCTGAAGGCAAAGAAACTCTTTCCCCTGGTTTCTGTGGGCACATAATGGAAGCACAGCTCTTGGCCAGCCCAGCAGCTCCTGGGTTTGGGACAGGGAATGGAGGTGTTGGCTCGGGTGGTTGATCCTGCCTGGTGGGATGCAGTGTGTGCTGGCACAGAGCTGGGCTGCAGCTGCAATCCCTGGAGAGGATTGGCATCCTGGCCAGCGGGACCAGCCACGTTCTGCCTGGCCACCCACCTCCATGGAGCACCCAGAGGGGACAGGAAGGGCAGCTGGTCACAGGTCCAGCCAGCAACACTATGGACAACCCTCAGTCTTCCAGGAGACCAGCCCAAACCTTGGCTTTAATTACAGCTGGGCTGGGAGGAGTGAGAACACAGGCGAGGGCAGCGTCCAGGCTTCTTCCTTTCCTTTAACCTTTATTTAGTTTAGTTTCATCACCCCTCTCATTGAGGAAAATAAGGAACTAATGAGACATCCCAGCAGCCGTGCTGCTGTCTGGGAGGGGCTGGAGAGCTGCCTGGACAGTCTGGGTCTCTCAGCCATGGTCTCCTCTTCTCTCCCTCTCCCTTGTCTCCAGTGCCCATCCCCTCGAAGGCCAACGGCACCACCATCTCCACGCTGTCCATGAACAAGGACGGCCTGATCGGAGGGGTCACCAATCCCAACGAGGTTTTCTGCTCCGTGCCCGGCCGCCTCTCCCTCCTCAGCTCCACCTCCAAGTACAAGGTGACGGTCGGGGAGGTGCAGAGGAGGCTCTCGCCCCCCGAGTGTCTCAACGCCTCTCTCCTCGGCGGGGTCCTCCGCAGGTAAGCTGTCCCCAAGATCTGTGTTCAGCACCAGCTCTTGCCTCAGATAAAGAGATGAGAAATTCCGGTGTGTGGTACACTAAGGAATAGTATTTTTATTGCTTTTTCTTCTTTCCTTTCAAACCTCAAAGCTTAAATTAGGATTATTGTTACTTTAACATGAATTATGCGGAAATTCATTTTCTCTCTTTGTTTTCTCTTTCCAGAGCCAAATCAAAAAATGGGGGTCGGTGTTTAAGGGAAAGGTTAGAGAAAATTGGACTCAATCTACCTGCAGGAAGGCGCAAAGCTGCCAACGTCACCCTGCTCACGTCCCTCGTGGAAGGTAAGGGTGTCTCCCTGCTCCTGTGGAGGGTGGAGTGCCAAAACTTCCATCCCCTTAATTTCCAGCTTTCTACAAACCAGAACTCTTAAAATATGGAGTGTTCACCACTGAATGAGCATGGCAATGTCCCTGTGTAAGCCTTCACACTGATTCAAGAATAGGACCTTCTAAATGAGCAGACTCTTGGGAAGGCAGTGGGCAGAACACAAATTAAACCAAGACAGCAAATGTCCCAGAAAATGTCCAAGCATGGATGCCCTGCCTGTGGTAGGAGGTTGGAACTGCATGATCTTTAAGGTCTGTTCAAACCCAAACCATTCTAGAAGTCTATGCTTCCCTATCTGATTTCCAAGACTCAGCCATTTCTGTTGGATCAGATGTGGCCCATGGAAAAGGCCTCCTCATGGCTGCCAAGCAGGACTGTGAGCATCCTTCTGGCTGGAGCTCAGGGTATCCCTCATTTCTTTGAGCTGTTTTTAATAGTTGGGTCACAGAGATCAAACACAAAAAAAGCCTGAATAAAGCTGCCAAGAATTTCCCAGCTGCTCTGCAGCCCCGTGTGCCCACCTAAGGCACAGCTCAGGTGCTTCCAACCATGCTGCCCTCAGGCAGCATCCCAAGCTCAGGTTTGGGTCATGTCACCTGTAAAGAAGGAAGCGCCCCACATCCAAGTCCTTCTCTCCTCCAGGAAATGGGTGAGACACTAAGGAGATGTCAAACTGCTCTGAGATTTTGCAGGTGGAGCTCAGGTGTGGAGCAGCCACCCTCAGAGCTATGGAAAAGGTGCTGCCCTGGCAGGCAGAGCCCTGTCCAGACATGTGAGGTGCCCCTGCCTAACTCGGTTACTTCCTCCCCTCCTACTTCTCTCCACCATGGAAATGATGATGATGCCTCTGCATCCTGGGAGAAAAGCACACGGGCATGCAAACAAATGGAATGACAGCTCTGCCTCCCTCTGAGCTCAGGAATCCATTGTGTCCCTGCCCAGCTCGGTGCAGGCAGCTGCCTTCGGATCCTGAATAGAAAATCATCTCCATTGTCGCCAGCAAATTAAATGACCCGCTTCATTAGGCGGAGGTTGTTACCCAGGGCAGTTGGTTCTGCTGAATGAAAGGCTGATTTCCATGCAAAGAAAAGAAAGAAAAGAATGAAGGAAAGAAAGGAAGGAAGAAATGTACAGTTTGGTTTCAAGTGGCTGCTGATGTTTTGGTTCCTGCTTCCCAGCTCATAGTAAATAGGAGTGGTGCCATGTGTGTTTGATGGATATAATTTCCTCCTGCTTGTAAGCATGATGGAACCAGGGGATGTTTTACTCAGAGGAAAGTGCTGCTGCACTGCCATCACCCAGCACACACAAACTGGTTTGTCCCTCTCTGCCCCAAACACACTCTTTCCTGAACATTTGCTGTCTTGGCTTAATTTGTTTTCTCCCCTTTGCCTTCCTGAGGTCTAATTATTTAAAAGAGTCAATGGATGGGGTTTTGAGTGCTAATGAAATATTTTTTATTACACTGACCCACAGCCACTCATACAGATGGGGATGATGTTCCTGGAGAACACAGGGAGCACCAGGTAGAAACAGCTCCCTTGGGAATCCTCACCTTGTACAGCAAGAACTCGACCTCTCTTGGGCAAGTGCTCCATGAGAGTACCTCCAGCCTGGACCCAGGGGAGCAGCAGGGCTTTATTTCCACTCCAGAAACATCCCTAAGCTCTTGGAAGGAGGTTTGCCCTCAGCCAGGCTCTTGCTGCCCCCCTGCCACCGTGGCCCTCCATGCACTCTCCTGCAGCCTCTCCTCCTCAAGATCTGGCTCAATGTGTCTTTAACACTAAAGCCAGAGTGCCCTGTCCCCCCTGGCACCTCTCTAATCCAGCATCCAAATTGCCTTTAAAAAACATTAAAACGTGCAGCCACTCACACACTCATGGAAGAAATAAATCCTGGCTCCAGCCCTGGCTCTGACATGAGGTCACTCAGCTCTTTTTTACTATCCCAGTATCAGTTTTTCAGCAGTTCTTCCTTTCTGACTGATTTTTTTTTAACACACAAACAACTGCAATTCTGATTCTTTAGGTTTACCTTATTTGCTCTTTCTCAGGAGGAGGAGATGAAGTGGAAAGTACTGTTGTTATGTGGGAAGCAGAGACACTTCCCTTTAACAGGGAGACTGTTAAAGCTCTGGGAGCTGGGCAGGCTGGGATGGGATCTGGGTTAATGCTATTAGGATGGATGGCCTAATACATGTGAGCAGCAGGGGGGCAAGGCAAATTAGCTCTGCCTGCCCGACCGGGATTTCGGATGTTGGGCATGATCAATTGCCATCAGCTCTGATTATTTCCACGGGGACGCCTGGAGATGGATCAATTCCATCAATGGGTGGGCATTTCCACGGGGTGATGGATACGCTGCCTGCACGTCCAGCCCGAGGGCTGTGGGGGATGTAACCCCCTTCCTCCTGCCCCTTCCTCCTGCCCCTTCCTCCTGCCCTGCCTTGTCCAGCAGTCACGGGGCTGAGGTCACTCTGTGACCCTCCAGTTTCCCTTTTAATCTCTTCTCAATTTGGAGAGGCTAAGCAGGAAATTTGGGAAGAAGCAGGGAAAGATGCAGCAGGGGATGTTCCCAAGTAAGAAATGCCTCTGCTATTCTTTCTTTTGCAGCAGGTGCCCAGAGTCACACCTCACCCTGCTCCAAGGCCAGCACTGTCTTGATGCTCTTGTAAAACGTAGTAAAGGAAGGACCCAGCTGCTGTCTACAGCTGGCACTGGCTTATTTGGCCCACACAGACTAATTGCCTTAAGGATGAGAGTAAGAAACTCAGTGGTGTTTCTGCAGCAAGAGATGAAGGTGGGGGGAGCTCTTGGGTGGCCACTGAGACAGGGAAGGGCGCCAGTCCCACCAGGACTGAGCCCCAACAGCGAGAGGGCTGAAGCTCTACAGAAGTTCCCGTTTCCAGTTCCCAGTTCCCAGTTCCCAGTTCCCAGTTCCCTGTCCCACTGGTGTTGGCACAGTGCTGATGTCCCTCTGCCCTGCTCACAGGTGAAGCCATTCACCTGGCTCGGGATTTCGGCTACGTCTGTGAAACCGAGTTCCCGGCCAAGGCGGCGGCAGAGTACCTGTGCCGGCAGCACTCCGACCCCACGGAGCTCCACACCAGGAAAAACATGCTGCTGGCTACCAAGTGAGTGCAGAGGGCAACGAGCCACTGGTGCACTGGGTATCTGCAGCCTGGGAGGGCAGCATGAGCCCCCAAACTTTGCTCTTCTGTGGGGAAGAGATGGGCTCACTCTGCAGGAAGGGGCCCAGCAGGGGGAATGGCCTGCATGGATGGAAGGGTTTGCTCCTGCATGGGAGAGGGTAACCCAGCCCTGGGGAGCATTTTGGTACTGCCTCATGTGCCCTTTCAAAGCTGGAGCAGCTGCAGTGGCTCCAGTTCTGCACTCAGGAGCTTTCCCCAGGCTGGAGCCAAAAACTCCCAGTGGGGAGATGGCTGTTCAGGCAGGGAGCAAGAAAAGAGCAGCAAAATACACCCAGAGAAGTTGTGGATGTCCCAAGCCTTTAAAAGCATTTAATGCCAGGATGGATGACGTTCTGAGCAGCCTGGTGTCCACACCAGAGGGGTTGGAACGGGGTGATCTTTTAGGTCCTTTCCAACCCAAACTGTTCTATGATCCTATGACTGTGTCCTGCAGCTCTCCACATGCAAATTATAGTGTAATTATTATAGTGACCAAACCTCTCTCTTTCAGGCAAATTTGCAAGGAGTTTGCAGACCTGATAGCCCAGGATCGCTCTCCGCTGGGGAACAGCCGCCCCTCGCTCATCCTGGAGCCGGGAGTCCAGAGCTGTTTGACTCATTTCAGCCTGATAACCCACGGCTTCGGGGGCCCGGCCATCTGTGCCGCCCTCACCGCCTTCCAGAACTACCTGGTGGAGTCCCTCAAGGGGCTGGATAAAATATTCATGAACAGCACGGGGAACGGGCACACGACCGGGGACTCCAAAGCGTCAGACAAAGAGGTGAAGCATCGGAAATAACAGCGCTGCCTCCCCCGGTGGGAGCTTCCCCCGGGCACCAGCGGTGGCTCCAGGGGGAAAGAAAGATGACCCAGAGCACTGTATTCTGAACTGCTGAGTTTGAACGTGTGGGGAAACACGGGAAGCAAACAAAGAAAAGACAGGAAAAAAGAAGACTTTAAGAATTTAAGAAGAAAACAGTGCGAATGAACGTAGTGAGATTGAGAGAAGCCAGGCTGATGGCTTTGGGGTTTTGCCTTTTTTTTT